>WEKW01031054.1:533522-555446 GCA_013389905.1 Sula dactylatra
CCCCCCCCGGGTGAGCTGGGGTTGGAGCGCACTGAATGAACAAGGGACCTCATTTTCTCTGGCGGAGTTCCAGGGTCACCGCAGACACTGCGTTACCTCGATGCCGAGGTTTCCATCACCCATACACCGGGTTCTTTAAAGGGTGATGTTACATTACAACCCCCTTAAAATCTGAACAGGGTGGAGGATTTGTTCCTGCCTTGCAAACATTTCTTTTTCCTGCCTTTTTCGGACATTAGCAAACCTTCCCCATACGGGACAGCTCTGAGCTGGGCCAAGCCAGGTGCCCACTGTGCTTGTGCCAGGGCTTAACATCCCTCCCTGCTGCAGAGCTGCACGGAGCCAGGCTTGGGAACAGCACGACAGCGTGAGCCCTCCAGCTTGCCTTTTACACGGGGGAGCTGGCACAGAGCTTGTTCCAGGAAATATATGTAATTTTTTTTTTATTAAGTAAACTGTAAATGATCTACTTCACAACCTCAGCACCTTTCCCTGGAAGTCTTTGTTGCCACGGTGATAAAACACCCGGGTCTCTCTGCCCCGCCCCCTCCCATCTCACCTTCCTCCTCTGCGAGTTTAATTTTCACGGGAATAAGACACAGGGCTAGCTACAGCATTTTGAGCATGTTCCTCCTTAAAGGGGTGAAAATACAGTTTGTGCTGTAGGCATGTATGAGAACATGCAGGCAAAACTCCAGCCCTCCATGGGACTGAAACGTCAGCATCTGCCCAAAACCCACCAGTGCTCCGCACCTTTGTGGCCAGCCTCAGACAGTCGTAATAACCCTACTACATTGTCTGGCCAAGCCCATGAAAGTGTTCCCCCAGGTGTGCTTGGCCTTAGAGCAGGGAGGGAACAACCTCCCACCGGCAGCAGGGTGCAGGACCCCCAGAGCAGCTGTTCGGCAACTTGTCACAGCCAACAAGTCCGGGCTTTTGGGGGGACCCTGCTGCAAACAGGCAGCCTGATGGGGGGACACATGAGGGCTGCAGGGCCAACTGTGGCCACCCCACCACCAGCATCCCACCCAAGCAGGACCCCTGCTGCAGCAGCCCTTGGGGAAAGACAGGGAGAACAGCCCTCCTCTCCTCGCCCACCAGGGAGGATATCATGCACCGCACAACAGCCCAACAGTCTCAACGGGCCATGGAGCATGAGCTGCCTGGAAACCCCCTGGCCGGGGCAGTCAATCATTAACAGCGCATGGGGCTCTCCTGGCAAAGCCCGTAATAAATGTGCTTGCTCAGGAGCAAAGAGCTCGCAAAGGCCACAGACCACATCTGGCATGGAGCAGTCGCTCTCGCCGCCTCCTCCTGCCTGCCACCTCCCTGCCTGCCATGCTTAAGGTGATCGACATAACCTTAGCTCTGGCCTTTTCTATCAAAATGTCTCAGGACAACCTCTATTCACATGTATTCTTTAAATTCAACCAAATAACCCGTCATCACCGTAATCTCTTTATGCATTCTACTGTAAGCCAGATAAAAATATTTGCGATGTTATTTTTGTCAATATGCCACATTAATTCACCCCAGAAGAACCTGACGGCAGTTCAGCCATCACCACATCATTCATATTCACCTACACAGCATGCATGTAGCTCTTCAAAGAGTCAAGACCTAAACTTAAATCCAAGATTAGTATTTTCATATTTCAACAGATCTCATTGGGTCCCTGGGGAGGCTGAAGCAGCAGAAGGGTCTCTCCAGCACAGTAATTCCAGCAGACAAGTGTCAAGGTTCCCACTTCCCCACAAGGAAAAGCCCAACCCATTCTCAAAACACCCCAAAATGTGTTTCTGCCTCGTTGGCACACATCAGATGATGCCAAACCATGTGTGGTGGGTGAGAGAACACAAGCGGGTAAGAGGAAGAATTCTGTTAAGCCTGGGTGCTACCTTCATCCTCACTGGCAGGAAAGAGCGCTTAACTCGCACCGTGAAGCCTTTTAATAAAGTTTTTGTTGGACCAACAAATCCCTTTGTTCTTGCAGAAAATACCTGGCTCCTTCCTTTCAAGCAGAAATCATCAGTCTTACAAATTCCTCAGGCACAGGGGGGAAAAAAAAAAAAGAAATTAGAACCCGTTTCCATGTCAAATTATACCAATTCTCCAGCACCTCATTAGCTTCCAGTTAATGGAGGGGGAGGGGTTTTAATTTTAAACCTTTTACCTCTCACATTAAACAGGCAGCTTCGAATTTCATTGAATCTCTTTCTCTGGAGACATTTTCCACTGTCTCTCTTCCCCTTTTCCAGACACGTTAAGTATTAATCTCCTCTTGTTTTATGCTGAAGTGGCTTTGTATTGATTTTTAAAGACGTTCAATTCTCTCATATTTGGAAATAGAGAATCGCTTTAAGCAGACACACTCAGCCATATTTTCTTCTCCACCCAAATAGGGCAAACGAGCCCCCGTTGTAATCAATTTCTTCTGGACTTCATTGCAGCTGATTTGTAATTTATAGGACGAGGGCAAGATAACAAATGGCGAGGGGCTGGATGAGGGCTGGTAGGGCAGGAGCTCAGTACCCAGATTGCAGCCATGCCATGCCATGCCCTTGCACAAAGGGCTGCGAGGGAAACATTGGAGCCCCCTTTGCACTCACCCAGCCCAGCACAAACAAGCTCCTATCTGGTAGGAGGTCATGGGTTTTCCTAAGATGTCTGGATGCTCAGTCACTGGACACACAGGTGAAGGGGCACCAGGGACCTCCTGCTCCTGAGGACATCGCTTGTGGCTGCAACGGTCCCCGAAGAAGCTGCCCTGTATTTCTTATGGTCTGCTCTCTGATAAAAGGCTCCAGGACAGACTGGGGCAGGATGCCAGGGACACCCAGGGAGGCAGGGAAGGCGGCAGGGCTGGTGCATCTGAACTGCCCCTGTCCCTGCCTGCTTTCCCCAGTGCCTGCTGCTCTCCCCTCACACCCGGTGGGTTCTCCTTGCAAAGGGACAGCTCAGCATGCACACAGCAATGGTCTCTGCTTGCCAACCAGGGGAGCAGGAGCAGGGCGGGCACGCCAGGCTCTGCGGCACGGTGAGCTGCACCCCATGGCCAGCGCAGGCATGGTGCCGCAGGTCGCTGGGGCACCCTGACCCAGGAGCAGAGCCAGGTCTCCCTGGCTCCTGCAGTGCATTGGCTGTGGTGTGCGTCCCCAGTTCAGCCCTTACTCTCTCCAAGAACAGATCCCATCAAACTGATCCCAGCAAGGGGCAAGTACTCTGCCCACATCCTTGTCAGCTACAGAAACACCTCTGCAACACATCTCCCCAGCCCCACACCTTGTCCCCTGGCTCTGCGGGGCCGGGGTGACTCCGGCCATCCCCCAGTTCCCCCAGCGATGCCACCAGAGCATTGCCCTCCTGAAGGTTTGGGAGGGGGATGCCCTGATGGGGCCAGCACCCACAAAAGCCCTCCAGCTGGTGTCTGCACAGATGTGCCAAAGGATGTCTCCTAAGACAGAAAGCTGCAGCCTGAGAGGCTTAGACTGGAAATCAGGGAAACTGAGGAGCTTGGGTCAGCCCTAGAAGAGGTCCCCGGAGGGGCTGTCAGCTCATCACCCACAGAGGTTTCCTGGGCTCATCTGGAGGGAGCCACAGCCCACCCTGTGATGGAGCCTGGACCAGAGACTACAA
The DNA here is from genome assembly GCA_013389905.1 of Sula dactylatra. Classification (NCBI taxonomy): domain Eukaryota; kingdom Metazoa; phylum Chordata; class Aves; order Suliformes; family Sulidae; genus Sula; species Sula dactylatra. The sequence goes on from WEKW01031054.1 coordinate 537,159, forward strand.
GCTCCCTCCCTCCCTCTCCACAGAATTTCTGGGCTCCTCAATCTCCACCCCTCCTTTAAAGATTCAGTATTACCTCTGCAGCGACTAAACAGCCTCCAAGTTAAACAGCTGCCCCTGTTCTATGAAGAAATAAAATATCTCTTTAAAAATGCCCTGACATTTTTGCTTCAGAGAAAGCAGTTTTGCAGGTAACTAGGAAGCTGAGTCCCGAGAGGCGGGAGAGAGCTCACGGCACGTTAGGACAATTACACGCCATGATTAATAAATCACCTGGGTGGCTGGCTCATTTATGCAAAGCCTGGCATTTTCTTCTGGACACTCTGCTAAGAAAGAAGGAGCTGAAAATACCAGGTTGTGACAAGATCAAGCCTTCATCCCCTATATTACTGAATCTCCAGTGAATAAATGACACTATTAATATTATTAAGAAGCCATATATTTATGGAATAACTTTGGCTTTCATGTTAATGCTGCAGTGAGATTAAATCACCCATCGGTGAGCAGCCCATCGACCTTCCCAAGTCCCCTGCAGGTGCATTTCCACCCACAAAGGCCCCCAGGGCCCCGTCGCTCACACCTGAGCCCGGCTCCAGTGACTCAGGGCTTCTCTGGCCAGAGCTGCAGCGCTGCCTTGTCAGACAGCTCAGGATAAGTCCCCAATGCCCTCTGTGCCTCCCTTTGCAAGAGATATTTCTGGTTCCCTCGCTCACGAGGGACAGAGCCAGAAATACACGAACTATGCCAGGCATTTGCCACGGCAGGGCTGGAGGCACGGCCAGCCCATCCCTGCAGCCCCATGGCTGAGCCACAGCGGCCGACGGGGCGCTGAGAGCTCTGCCCAGGGACCCTTCCCCACCACCCAAGCACTCACCCGGAGCCCCCCATGGGTGCTTCCCCCACCCAAGTGGGACGTGGCTGGGCACGGGTGCCTGCAATGCCCGGGTGGGAGAGCTGGGACAGGGGGCAGCTGCACCAGCGCCAGAGACTGGGAGCCAGAGAGGAACAAAAGGAGCCAAAGCAGCACAGACCGAAAGACAAAAATAGTAACCGGCTCTCCATAAAGGAGCAGTCACATTCCAGTTTCACTGGCATGGGAAGAAAAGGATTTGGGAACTTGCGAACTAGGGAGAAAGCGATTATAGCATGTTAAATGGTGCTGCAGGAAGAGGATAAGAGTGCATCCAGTTTTAAGAGAAGTATCACAAGAAATAGAGCTTTAGATTATGTTACATCCAGCCCTAAGTAATCTGATTGGAGATTTATTTTACGGCTTCAGTTAGAAAGACATAGAGGAAATATCAAGAAAGCATGAAGCCGGCTCCTCCATACAGGCAATGCCGACACAGAAGACAGCAAGTTTTAGGTCTCTTGAAACAGTGCGAGACAAGTGTGATACACCACCAGCAACCTTAGCACCTTGTCAATTTAGAGTGATTGGAAGAGGGTGCAATGTGTGCCAAGGCATGGATGGGGCAGACCCAGCTCCTGCCCCAGCACAGCCCGCAAGGCTTCCCCCCCACGCTGCCATGCCCAAACCCTGGCGCTCCATGTGCCCCAGTACTGTGGCTGCTGTACAAAAGTACAGGATCGATGTACAAAAAAATTCATCTGCCTAGCTCAACTGGAAGCCAACGCAATGGGCTTGTCCCCCACCCAGAGCCCGCCGCTGTCACAGGAGCACGCAGGCATCAATCTTTTGCCTGACTTGGGGCTGAGCGTGGCCCGCGATGTTTCATCCCCCCAGAGCAATTATCAGCCTTCCCAGGAAATAAGCAGGGAAAGCAATCAAAGCTGCAGTGAAAGAGCAAAAACTCATTATGAGCAAACAACCTCTCACTGCAGAAGGAAGCCAAGGCTCAGCCAGGTATTGCTAGCCATTAAAAACAAGCTGGCCCCACACGAGAGCAGCAGGGTCTGACGGTCAACAGCACTGCAGATACGGCATCCGTAAGGGCTGGGAGGCAGCCAGGAGGCCGGGTGAGCAGAGAGCGGCACGGGTGCATGTGGGCACCCATTCTGTGGTTAGAGAGGCTTTGAGAGAAGAGACTTCAGTATGCAAAGCAATCACAAAAGACTACCTAAAAATAATCAGGGGCTTGGCAGGCCCCAGACCCGACCTCATTGTAGCTGCACCCTCTACACACAAGCCATTATTTTGCTAGTAGTGGGGCAGGGCTTTCGCTGCATCTCAGGACGTGCCCTCGCTGCATTTGCACAGCAAAAGGGTGCAACAAGTGGGCAGCAGCACTGAAAGCACCTCCCAGCACCTCAGAGCAGGCATCGGTATTAAAAAAAAATTTAAAAAAACAATTATGAAAAGCCACAGTAATAAAAAGCCACAGTAAATGGGCCAAGCCCCCAAAGGACCACAGCATCCACTCTTCCGTACAGGGAACTGCGCTCCTGGCTCTTAGACATCCCAACGCCTGGCTGCTCTCCTGCCTTCATCAGCACCTGCGAGACTGGGGCGAAGCCCCCTTGGCTGCAGGCCCCACATGGTGGGGGGCCCATCCTCCCCCAGTGGGACCCTGGTGCCCTGGGGTGGGCAGCACAGATACCCCCTCTGCCAGCCCCCCCTTGCCCACGCCACTCCAGAGCCGTGGCTGGCGCCTGGGACCCCTGCATGCCTGCGGCTCCCGCAGGTGGGGCAAGCCCTGACCCCGCACACAGCACTGCGCCCTCCACTCCTGGTTGTGGCAGGCAGTGGGGTCCCTACGCCACGGGGTGGGCTCAGGCTTTACCCAGGCTACCAGCGGGAGCATGAAAACCCTCAGCTCCTGCTCTGGCCAACACAGGTGGTCCTAAGGGCGCGCTACAGCCCTTATTGCTCCAGTTTATGAGCACTTCCAGAGCGAAACGTGAACAATCTTTCCACTGTGGTGCCCCAGCATGAAACCAGGCAGTGACACCAGCACCAGAGCCAAGCTCCTTGGGCTTAGCCTGTACAGTGGCAGCGGTTCCCGTGGCACTCAGCAGCCTCCCCGTCTCATCCCACTGGTGTGGAAACCAGCACTGGGAGCACCAGCAGTATCCCCTGCCTGTCCCTGCCCACACCAAAACCACACAGAAATCGGTGAGCAGAGTCCCTGCAAAACCTCGGCCAGCAGCGAGCTGGGGCTGCAGCGGCTGCGAAGGCCGCTCCTTGGCCCCACACAGTACGTTTCCATGCTGGCAAACACCCAGACTCACACACAGACCCCCCTGCACCCCATGGAGGAGAGCTAAGAAGTAATTTAAGCTTCAGTGAGAGGCGAGAAACGCCACTCGATTAAGCCATGCGGGTGCAAATTGCTTCCTCCTGGGAACGGAGAGGCTCAGCCGCTCTGGAACCCCTGTTTGCTCTCTGTACTCTGCAGAGAAGAGCAAGGTAAGTCTCTCATCACCTGCTTTACCCAATGCAATCAGCTGTTTGCTGCAGCTCCTTGCAAAGAGATCCCAGCCCTGGCAAGTTACGCAGCCTTCCCGGGGTGACACGAGCGGCGGCACCTCCTCCCTGCATGCCCCCGACCAGCCCTGCTCAGGGTCGTACAATCTCCAGAGCATCATGCTGCAACAGTTAATCGCTGCAGAGCGCACAGACGATGCCAAGCACCATGTCACTGCTACTACTTTTGTGTTATTAATCAGGCTTTAAAATACACCTGGAATGGCCTATCATTTGTTACAGCACTCAAGCTGAGATAATAAGAGTTAGTGGAAAACTAGGGATCAGGAATGGCTTTATATGGGACAGGGTCTGAGGGCCAGCATGGAGCAGGCTGGAAGGGAGAGGGGTTTTGCCATGAAATCCAGCTGGACAATTCTGCACAGGGTGTTACTACTAGCCCTTTGACGCTGCTGTATAATGCAATAACATGCAGAGTACAAACTAAGATAACTCTGTGTAGCACAGTGATAAAAAATGCATTAGTATTTTCACACTGTAATTAAACTTGGAGCACAAAAGATTGAAAGTGGATGTCACAATGGGGCTATTTGTACCCCAGAAAGGTGCCCCATATCAGAGCACCAGTGGTGCTGCAGCCAGACCACAGGACCTACCCGCTGTGCGATCGATCGGCACAACGCCCCTTCTCTTCCCCTTCCGCTGAGAAGCCGAGAGAAGGAGGCAGCAAATATTTGCCTACTTAGCAGGCTAGCGGGAGGTCAAACGAATGGCTATTTGCTCAAGTGCGAGAGCTGCTGGGATTTGCACTGCAGAGCAAGGGTCCTGTCTGCGTCCGCTCTGCCAGCAACGCATGTCCCTGCCCTGCGCCCTCTGCACCCACAGGCACCCATCCCTCGGCCCCCGTGCCTCGGCCCCAGGCAGCAGTGAGCAGCCACACTCGTTCAGTGCCACATCCTTCCCATCTTTCCCGACCAGCCTTCGAAATCTCAGCCTTTTAATTAGATGAGCTGCAAACTATCCACTCGCTCACTTCCTCTGGCGGCCCCGCTCCCCGCAGCCAGCAGGCAGGGCTGGACCGTGGGACAGGCGCTGCGAGGCACGCACCCCGCACCTGCCAGCCACGAGCCAGGAAAGCTGACCAGCCAACCCAAACCTTAGCCCTCGGCACCCCGGTCCCACCGAGGGCAGGGATGCGCCAGTCCCCGCTCCTGGAGACCAGGGCAGCAAAGCCTAATGAGAACTTCCCCCCCCCAGCCCCCTCCCACGTAATTAGCCCTGCTCAGGATGAAGCATCACCCAAGGCGCGGGTTTCGCCTTTCCAGGGGCTCATCAGTCACACGCAGCTGGCATCGCTGCCAGAGAAGCCACAGCGGCCCGTGGCAGTAAGGGTTCTTCCAGCCCAGGAAGATTACCAAAATTATAATCATGACTTGCAAAGAAAACCTTGCAGGCTGAGTAAGGCCATGCAAACAAGGGCAACGCTCTTTCCCAAGGCTACTGCAGCAACGTTTTCCAGATCAAACTCTCTGGGGTCAGACAGGAATGCCCGGTTCTCTGGTCTGTGTTTGGTACAAAACCATCGCTGACAGTCCAGGGGGCTTAGTCAGCTGGATCTGCTTTATGCAAGAAGATACACAGATATCTTTTTGTCTACATATCTACAGATATCTATCTACATGCGTCTATATGGCTATCTATAGGTTCTCATGGTTTTATTTTTGGAACCATTCCTCCTTCAGCAGCCTCCAGAGAGACACAGCTTTGATAAGAAGCTCTTAGAAAGCACCTTCCCATCACGCACATCCCGATACTTCAGAAGAAAAGTCGTGTTTTGGTGCCGAGCCCACCCTCCAGCGCCAGCGAGCAGAGCAGCACCGAGCAGCGCTGGCCCTGGCCTCTCAGCACATCGTGGGGCCAGCAAGCACCATAATAAACCAAAGCTGGTTTGCAGACAGCAAAATGGTAGCACAGGGAGATGAAGTGAGCGGCTGAAGGCCAGGCAGTGAATCACAGGCAGAGAGGTGAAGGCAGGCATGCCGTCACACTGCTGCCATGGGAGGGCAGGGAGCCCCAGGGCTCAGGTGCAGCATCAGCCCCTGCCCGGTTTGCTCCCTTAAGTGACTGTATCGTTTCTGATGGTTAAACACAGTACAAGGTAGTTACGCCTATGACAGCAGCACAATTATGTGGAAATTGTATTCTTGATAATTTGGGGTATTTTTCCCTGCGAATGCAGGCTTTCTGAAGAGACGAGTGCCAAGATTTCAGCATTCAATTAAATTAGATCAAATCAGCAGAGGAAATAAGCCTTACAGCATGAGCAGATCCTTTGAATTTTACTAGCAAATCAGTGAACTAAATGCCATCATTTATCATTAACATCACTAATAAAGCCAGATCCAGGATGCACAGCAACCTAACATCAGCCACACACCCAGCGCTTACCACCAGTACCCTCCTTAGCCTTTGGCCCTTTCCCAGCTCCCCGTGCAGAACAAAGACCATCCCTGAAGCCGTTTTCCAACCAATTGCCATCGGCATCGAGCCAAGAAGCTCAGGATTAGGCCCAAAGAGTAACCTCAACCAAGCAATGCTCCTTCCCCAGGATGCTGCAAGGGATGCAGGAGTAGGGAGGGGACACCAGGCGGAGGAGGAGGGAGCAGGGTGGGCTTGGGCAGAAGCATCAGGCTCCCAGGGACTGCTCACTGGAGCCCAGTGTTTTGGGGAGGGCTACCCTCCACCCTGCATGGGCTCGTCAGCCACAGGCAGGGAAACACTGGGAAAGGCATAGGGCCAGCCAGCACTGCTCTTCCTACAGCAACAGGCAATGCTGCTGAGTCCAGCTGCTGCGGAAAGCCACCACTTCAGCCCCATCCCTACGAGAGCTGGATTAAACATCCCCATCCGCTGATGGGGTCGGATGCAGCACCACGCTGCCAGTCCTGTTCTACACAGCCTAAAACCCAGGCACGCGAGTCACAGGTTTGCTGCAGTTAAAACTGACACCAGGGCAGGGTTTTGCTTAACTTATGCCTGAACAACCAGAGGAGCCCCTGGCACTGCTGGGCACACCACCACTGCACGAGGTCCAGCGCAGGTGGGCTGCAGCTGTGGCCAGCATGGGCTGGGAGCCAGTCCTTGCCTGGGCAGAGTGAGCAGAAGAGCTGGTAGCTGCAAATGCAGATCCTTGTGGCTATGCTGAATATTCAGCTGGCTCAGGAGGGGCTGCTCCAGAGAAGCATTAATCGCATTATGTAAAATAGGAGCCTCAGCCAAGCAGAGTGCATGCCTAGGCCTCTCTAATCCCCCTCGACAGGGCAGCAGCACTGCAGTCGTTCCCTCTTCCAAGCCCCCACTGCTGCAGCAGCAGCCCTCCCAGTCCAAGGAAAGTGTCAGGAGGGGCGAGCTAATCTAAACACATGATGGGAAGATGGCAGCCTGCAAGGACAACCTGCCTGGCACTGCGACAGATGGCCACGGGAGCCCTGGAAAAAATTTGTGCTGTCTCTGGGTCTCGATTTCCCTTGATGCTGGGGTGTTTTGGTGACCGGGGGATCATAGCTGCGTCTGCATGAATCCGTGCTGCAATGAGCTCCCATACCCCGTGGGAGCAGCGCCAGCACCTGGGATGCACCGCAGATGGGTGCCACATAGGGAGAAACACTTTCTACCTCCAGAAACCTCATGTGGAGATCAGCACCCTGCTTTGCTGTGCTCACCAGTGGGGAACTGCAAGGGGTGGTCAGCGGTTCATGCGGGAACGCGTCCGGTGCTGCGGAGGGCAGCAGCCAGACCAGCAACGCCCCAGCCCTTGGTGGCTCCCCCAGGAGATGCCACCATCTCGATTACCCATCTCCCTCAGACACCTTGTTTGATGTGAGAGCATTAAAAGACATATCATTTGCGGAGCTAAAACACAGGTATCATCTCAGTGACGCATCTGTACAATAGGGAATGTGCTGAAGTCAATCACATTCAGAAATGGGTTTCTATTGCTCTGCGGCTTTTTCGTTGCTCCTTGCTCCAGATCAAAAAGATAGAAAATGATGCATTTATCTGTAAACCCGCCACCTTCCTCGTTAAATCACCTTGCGCTGTGCAACCTCATCAATGATTGGGAACAAGAGACTTGGATCAAGCGTGCCGGGGCTTTGGGAAGCGGAGGGTACAATGCCCATGGGCAGGAGCTTTCACTGGCAGCTGGTACCCACACCTGCACATGAAGGAGGCTGGACGGAGATGTACCCGCTCCATACCAGCTCCATGTGCACACTGCCCATACCGCTATAGGGTCTCCAGATGGTTTTTTGTCCTCTCTAGGAGGAGACACACCTGCAGCAGCACAGGAGTGACCTGGTCAAGGCAGCATCTTTTGTACATCCTGCTGCAGCAGCAGTCGTGGGCAACAGTACAAACGCAGCCAAAAGGAAAAGTCTCCTTTCCCACCAGCCTGGGCTGCAGAGAGCTTGCAAGGGGACTGTCATCTCGTGTGAAAGGACACAACTTACGTGTCCCTTTTCTCAGTCTTTCCCTGAGCACTGGCACTCTCAGGGAGCGGACACAGACCCTCAGTCTGATCCTGTGCTTCTTACCATCATGTTCTCATTCTCCAGCCTGTCTACACCTCCCTGTCTTTGAGCTTAATGTGCAAGCGATGAGCAAATCGCTCGGCTAACACAGTTGCACTAGGTTTTTGGAGCTCCAATAAAGACCTCATGGAAACCCTGCCCTGCTTCCCTGGTGCAGCCGGGATGGCTGGTTATCACCCCACGTCACCGAGCAATGTAACCACATCATCTCAAGGACGAGAACATCAAGCTCTGCTTTCCAAGTTGTAGAGGATTAACACCAAATTGCTTGTAGGAGGAACGAACTGTCGCAGTCCCTGGCATGACACTGGTAACATTTGAGAGGAAAGAGACAGGACAGTGTCTGAAAGGAGTAACCTTTGAGTCTCCACAGAATAGCTCTGACCTATTCAAGGACCTGTCAAACCTCTACACGTCTCTTCTGGGTGGGAGTCTGAGATGAGCCAGGTTTTTACAACAGGCTTTGGAAGATGCGAGGTCCTCGGATATCATACGGGTCCAACGCTGACGCTGGTGTTTGCTAACCAAGCACAAAAACAGCATCATGAGCCCCACCGGAAATAGAACTCCAGAGATGGAGAGGGCCATTTCCAGACAGGGACCATGGGCCCTGCCAGCACCGCCCGGCACTGAACCATCCCGCAGAGCAGGAGTGCAGCCAGCCAGCTCCCAGGAACCAGGCACAGCACCAGCGGCCACCCATCCCTGCCACCCCCCAGGGCTGCCCAGCACTGGCCGCTCTCAGGAGGCCGGGACCCCGCCAGCTAGAAGGAAAAGTGACGTCCGGCGGGAGCAGTACAGTAATTAACAAAATTATCATCAGGAACAAACCACAGGCATTGGCACAGTGCCTGTGCTGCCGTGCCGGTGCTCCTTACCCTGCTCTGGGCTCCATGGCTCAGCAGAACCAGGGCTGCTCGTGCTTCCCAAATCACACCCAGCCCAGCAGCAAGCAGATGCACGACCAAGCCAACGGGCATGCTGAGCAGGGTAAAAGCCCTCCAAACCTCCAACACTCACCAGCAGCCGGGGACCCCAGGTGAGCCCCAGCTGTGCCTCTCAGCTCCTGCAAACAACCCCGTCCTCCTGCACACCCGGATATTTGGGAGCACACACCTGCAAACAGATGGCGTCTCTATCGCTCCCAGCCATTAAGGCTCCTTCCCCCCATGACAACAATATTTGCTTTTAGAAGGCAGTTATTCTTCCGAGCAACTGCCTTTCAATTGTCTGCAAACAGCTCCTATTTTGACAGGCTATAAATATGGCAGGAGGAAAGATATATAAGCCAGCACAGTTTATTAGTTCTGAAACAGAGCTAAAAATAGACCCACGTGGGGTTGCTAAGTCCTCTGGGCAGATGTAATTGTGGATAATATAGCTTTAAATACGGGAAGGCTGTTTTGACAGCAACAACAACATTTTAACATATGGGACTGGATAGCACACAAGCAGAACGCGCCGCTGCGCCACCTCCAACGTCGCCGGGAAGCGACGTTTGCATCGCCAGATCCCAGCCCACTGCCTCCGCTCTATAGCTGGGGTTTCTGCAGTAATAAACCCAAATATGTACAGCAAGCCACTGAGATGAAAGCGCCTAGCCAAATACCAAGGGAAGTCTCCTCGGGCAGGAGCGTCAGTGGAGCTGTGCCAGTAGCTGTGTCCCCCACCCCTCAAAATTTTATGTAGATAAGTCTTACTAGATTAAATGGCTGAAACACCCCAAGTCCTCAAAGCTGACAGCACCTTTCTCCTCCTGGAAAAGCTTCCTCCGTCCCAGGCAGGCTTTGAAACGTGCTGCAAGGACACGGTGCAGGCAAGGGGCTGGGTGTCTCCGGGGGCAGCCAGGGTGATAACTGCCCTTCCACGAAGAGGGGAGCACTCCTGCCTGCTTGCCAGAGATAGGGGCAAGACGTTGGGACTGGCTAGATTTTGTAAATCCCCAGCCAGCCCTGGGGCCGGCCAAGGCAGGGCTGACTGTGCCCCTGCCACTGCTCACTCCTGGGGCGAGCACCCTCGGTTGGGGTTCACTCCGCTCCCCGACCACCCGTCCCCTGACCACCACCTCCAGCGTGTCCTTGTTCATCACCTCCTGGCCATGGCAGTACCACCCATGAGAGGGTCTTTTGCAACACAGCGCACAGTGACCAGCTGTGCTATGCTGCTCACAGTGGACCCTCGGTCCAGCACCCACCCCAGCCCTGCTGGGAGCTGATGATCGAAGACTGACCCCTCCAGCTCGTCCTTCTCCCACCGGTGCCCATGTACCAGGGGCCGCCCAGGGCTGGTGCTGCACCATTGCCCGTTCCAGCTGGTGCAGTGGGTTACCAAGCAGTGGTGGCAGCCCCAGGGCTCCAAACACTCCCCTCTTTGCAACACGGAGGGTCACAGTGCCCCCAGTCCCAGGGTGGCTCCTGGGGCGCTGCCCCATCCTCGCTGCTGGGGCGACAAGGACAAGCGGGGCACTGGCCTCCGCCGAGCTGTGCCTCTGCTCAAACAGACCTCACTAAAACTCCTCAGATCCTTCTCGACTTTCTTAAAATCGTACAGTGCCTCAGCAAAAAGATCAGCTTTTGTACCCAGTGAAAGTCATTTCTGTCCATAAAGAAAATAAGATATCATTAAGGCTCCCATCTCCCAGGTTGTTTTTCCCCTCTAGAAGATAGATGTGATTTTTGGGGGTGGTTCTGCACTCACACGTGGTGTCAATGGGATGACACGCTGTTTGAGCTCCACCAGCTGCTACCCCTGGCCCAGCGAATCACCCCAGCACAGCCACAATGTCCCAACCCTGGTGCTGCATCAGCCCTCCGCAGGGAGAACCCCTTTCCCTTCACCCCCGAGCGCGCCAGAAGGCAAGGGGCAGAGGCAGACGCCACCTGCCACGGCACTCACCCTGCTTGGCTTTATCTTTAGTCATAAGAGACAGATACCAAAAAAACACCACTAAACCAAAAGAAACCCCAAAATCCATTCCTGTCCTGACAAAGGACATCAGGGTAAGCCCCAGCATCGCCCACTGCAGCCATCCTAAGCCTGCGGGCAGAAGGGCAGCGCTGCCCATCAGCAGCACCTACTCACGGCCCCAGCAAGCGTGCGGCTCTGTACTGGGGGCTCAGCAGCGGCAAAGGGCATTCTGGGGCCATGAGGGGTGTCTCTGCACCCCTAAGCTGTCCCCAGGGCAGGGCAGGGCTGAGCCCCAGCGCAGAGCCCGCGCGGGATAGGACCATCCCTATCTCAGCGTGGCAGCCAGCACCGCTGTAAGGGCAAAGACCAGATTTCACAGAAGCGGCTGGGGCTGGGACGGGCCCATCCCAAGGTGGCAGGACCTGCTCAGCCCAGCTCTGCGGTGACCGAGGTGTCAGCACTGCAGCCAAGCTCCATCAGGGCTCGGTGAGCAGCCCCACGGCCACCCGCCTGCCCACCCCAGGCATCAGGCTAATTTCTTTGCATAAAAAGCAAATAAAGCAGCAGCAGCGAGAGCTGGCTGATGATTCACTCAAGCCTCCAGACATGCTGCCCTACTTTCACCCCAGTTTCGCTAGTTTTACATTCCTCCTTTTAAATTACCGACTCCCACCTTTGCTTCCTCGTGCTGAAGATCTTCAGCCTGGTGATGCACAGGCAGCGCGTGCCGGGATGCAGGGACTGGCAGCACAGCTCACTGCTGCGAGGGTCCCCATGGCACAGCGCTGGGCAGGACCCCCCAGGCAGAGCAGAGGCAAAGCCAGTGCCCACTCCCTGCTCCCCTCGAGGGCACTGAGCCCCATCCCCTACTCATCACTCACACCAGGGCCCAGAGGGGCGACCACCGTAGAGCAACTCACAGCATGAACTGGGTGACAGGACTTGCAGCAGCTTCATCACTAACAGACAGAAACCCCCTCAAAGGAGAGGAAAGCAGCCGCCGTACGGCCGCACAGCAGCAGGAGCCCAGCATCTGATGCCGGGGCTCCCCTCACTTTTATACACTCACAGCAGGAACAAGAAGCAGCAAAAAGCCAAGTGCTCGTGTGCCCACTGGTGGCACGCCTGGGAAGAGGCTTCAGCCGTGGAAGCACCAGCAGGGACAGGCAAGAGCCCCAGCCTTGACAGCCCCAGCCGAGCACCCGTGGGCTGCAGCCAGGTTGGGAAGGAGCCTCTGAAAGGTCCTGGACTAAACCCACACCGCAGCGACCCACTGCCTCTCCGAGCTTGTTTGCATCTGCACTGCAAATAAAGGAGGAGTTGGAAATGCTTTCACACATGTCCATCTCCTCCTCCCAGAAGAGGAGGATCAGATCATACTGCGTGGGTCCGGATACACACCCGAACCTGGTCAGAGTGGTCAGTTTTTAAAAAAAAACACCCCTAAACCACCAAAACCTCACTGAATCAGCAAAGGTCTCGAATGCAGATCTGGCGCAGCCAAAGCCTGGGACAGCTCCAGCCACCCGCGGGCCATTTGCACCGGGAGCCCGGGGGGGGGGNTGCTTTGCCTTCGTCCCGCCAGCCAGTCTCCTGCCAGGCAGAGCTGTCACCTCGGGTCTGCATGAGGATAGTGCTGGCATTTATCTATGCAGCCCTCAATTCCCCTGGCATTGGTGAGGGCTGGCCCAAACGCGCAGCAGGCGGCTCTGAGGCAGCAGACAGTGAGCGGGGACGGCGGCAGCCAGAGCCCGCGGCAGCAACAGGGACTTCTCACTGTCCCTGGCCACTTGCCTGCAGCCTCGCTGGCACTGACGAGGGGCTTTGTCCCAGTAGGGATGCGGGCATGAGACCTGCCGCCAACAGAAGGACTCATTTTGCCTGGGATGCTGTGTCTGGCCACGTGCCTCCAAGCTGCTGCTGCCCTGCACGCCCATAGCGCAACAGGAATCTCCCAGGCGAGGAGGCAGAGCAGCGCCTTGCCTGGGGAAACGTTAAACAAGGTAAATCGGGTTTACACCATTTTGAACGGACTGTACCATTTCAGGGTGCACTCTGCCTCCTCGCCCCTCGCTGCCACATGAACTCAGGGGGAACCTGTGGGAACCCACCCGAGACCTGCAGGGGGACTGCTGGTTCATGACCTATCACAGTTTAAGTTTCCAGCAAAACTTTACAAAAAGTCAGGGTGAGATAAAGTCAGGACCAAGAAAGATGGCTTAGGAAAAGCTCAGAAGAATATGCTGTGATTAGATGAGCCACATACCCATTAATAAAAATTAATATAACTGATAACAGCAACATCAGAAAGGCAGAGGCATCACTCCAGGGTGAGAAGAGCATCTGAGCCGGCGGGACGATACATATTAAACAACCTTTGCCTCAGCTGGGTGCCCAATTAACACTCATCCATCCGCACACAGACCTATTTAGAGACTCTGCCCAGTGCTCAGCTGGGAGCCTGGACCAGCCCGTACCTTGTTTTTCCCCTCCAGCCCCAGCACTGATTTTAACTGATTTTAAAGTTTGCTCAGAGTCCCAGGGCATCCTTTGCACACCAGCCCCGTACGTTCAGTCCTTCTCTTTCATTTCTGCACCAGAGCTGAGATAACTGCCTCCCCCGGCACGCTGGCTGGGAGGTACGAATCAAATGAAGTAGGAAGCCTGCCCGCCTCCCTGTTCGCTGCAGACAACTGCTTTGCGGTAGTTTTGATAGCGTTTTCTTTGCAGCATAACGCATATGCTACTACAGCTGAAGTATAATTGCAAAACATATATTTGCATGCAATTATCCATTTTAAAAGGTGGTAATAAAGTCAAAGGAATTTAGTTAGACACAATCTGCTCTCCAGACCTTGTCCTCACAAGACCTAAGCGCAAACATTCGAGATTACTGCAAGAGTCAATGCAGCTACCACCAAGAAGTTAAATCATTCCCACATCTTCCCATTAACTCAGCTCTGGCCCATCAGATATTAAAGAGCCTCAAGCCTGGACACAGCTCGTTTTATGAAGGTCAAGTAAATCTTTCATATCTTCTCTTCCCACCTTTATCTTCCACCACTGTTCCCATCATCAGATGAGCATCACATGCTTTCATGTGAATTTTAGCTGTACACATACACTGACTCCCAGTAATTGGTGTACAAGGCTCCTCTGTTCCACAGAGACATGATTATTTCATTGTTGGTTTTGCTTTATAAGGCTAAAGCAAGAGTTGACCCTTTGCCTGAAGGTGGGACTTTTTTTATTGATTTTTTTTTTTTTTAAAATACTCTGATACATCCCACTGGTGACACCAAAGACAGAATAACCAGAGTGCAGAGGGCTAAGGAGCCACCAGCAGGCAAAGGGCTGGCTAACCTCCCACGTGGGACATCACCCAAACAGCTCATTCCTGAGAAGTCCAGCTGGATGGAGGAGGAAGGTCCCCACAGCTTCATCCTCATCGCACCTTCCCACCTCTGACGTTCCAGTACAAGGATTTCCCAAGGCAGAGGGGGCTTGGGGGTCCCTGCCTGGCCCCTTGGGACCCCTGCACTTGCTGTGCTGCCCAGGGTTAGCACAAGGCAGTTTGAGAAGCAAACTCACTAGGCAAGCTCATCTGGCTGGGGCTGATTTTTGATATGCAAAGATCCTTTGATAGGCTGATGTTTTCCTGCAGGGTGACCTCCCGGGTCGGGAAGTGGGTTTAGTTGCCAACTGGCTCAGCTCTTCCCTTCTCCAGCAGCACAACCTGACCTCAGCCTTACCATGTTTTACAAGCTCTACATGAAGCCATGCCCCAAGGAACACTGAGGGCACCACAGGAGCACCCTGCAATCCCCGAGACGCTGCTAGCTTTCTGCGGAGACTTGACATGACACAAGAAAACACCAGCACCAAGCCAAGGTTTACAGGGCTGCTTCTGGACGTGATGCCCCTTTTGCCAGTCTGGGGGTTCAGCTGCCCCCAGCACTTTCCTATGAAGCAGGTAAGTAATTAAAAAAAAAAATAACACACAAAACAGAAAAACAGGGATCGTGATGGAATTGGTCCATGCCAAAATTCTGGGTCCGCACATGCCAACCCGTTCACTGCACAAGTGCCTGGGTCTCCATCTCGCAGCACCCTGGGGCTGGCCCCGGCCCCTCTCCCAGCACCAGCAGTTTGTGCTGCCACCCCTGGGGACATGCACCCCCAAAACCAGCAAGCAGAGTATTTCCAAGCCTTCACCCAGACTCTCTATCCCCCATGCACTGCCTTTGGGTGCTTCGCCAGGCTTCCCAAGAGCAGCCCCCAGCTACACGAGGTGGGAGCATGCCCCAGCTCTCCAGAGCAGCCCATTGCTCCCCAGGGCAGCCAGAAACTTGGCGCTCTCCTGCCCCAGAACATCAGTTTTTGAGAGCCAGAGACAGCCTGTTGCCAGCTGCACATTTAAACCCAGAGCGGTGGGACCGGGCACACAGGCTGCCCACTGGAGAGCCAACGCTGTCAGGCTCTTCTGCCCCAGAGGGCACAGGCACAGCTCCCAGAGGCAGAGCCAGACCCGAACTCACCAGAGCTTCCTGGGCATTTTGGAGGCTGAGCAGCAAACGTGGCCGTTCAGCAGCAGCTTCCCCAGAGATGCTTGGTCCTCTGCAGCACCTTTCCCACCTGAGTGCAGCCCCAGTACCTCCCCACGCTGCCTGTCACCAAAGGGAACCAGCCGAGCCCCTGACCACGATGCCAGGGCTCCCGATCCATCGCCTCTCCTCCGACACTCCCACTCCGCAACGTCTACTCATTCTCTCCGGTTCCGAGTGCCTCAGACATATTCATGGTTACCATAGGAACTAATAAAACCCAAATTAAAAAAGAAAAAGGAGAGACAGACAGAGGGAAAACCGCTTTGATGCTCTGGTGCCACCTGCATGTGTGAGTTTATTATGACGAACTACAGGAGCAGCAGGCAGGGGAGCATCCCGCAGCCAGCTTCGTGCTCACACCCTCCCGCTGCAGCACTTGGTTTCACTGAATACCAGCTTTGCTCACACCCCTGAAAGCCCACTGGGATGCACAGCCCACTGCTCCCCTCCACCATGCTCCCCCGGGGTGGAGGGGCTCGATGCTGCCCCGGTGAACAGCCCTCACGCTGGATGCGAGGGGCCGGCTCAGGCAGGGGCTCCTGCAGCCCTCCAGCCTCACTGGGACCCCCTCTGCAGCCGAAAGCTCGGGGCCACATCCACTACCACACACTATTCCTCCCCTGCCAGGTTTCTGCAAGTCAATATTGATGTTTGCAGCATGAACAAGGCTTCTTGAAGTGCTCCTTGGCTTGCAGAAAGCAGCTTGTCTTTTTGTTAACAAGTTATACAGTGAAGAAAATTGCCTACGCCTGGTCTCTTAGCCAGAAGGCTGCAGCAGTAATAAGAGGGTGTTAGAAAACCAAAACTGGTTTTTTTTTATTTTATTTTAAAAGCTTTTACAAATATCTAATGAGGCTTTGGCTGGACCCCAATTACAGAACCATTTAATGAAGCAATCTGCCCACAAACCAGAAGCGTTATGAGGCTGTGGAAAGCATTAGCTGCAAATAGCGAGCATAAAACAACTCCAATGGATGCTCATCAAATGCCCTGACCAAACCCCCTCCTCCTGCCCAGGCAGGAGGACACCAGACCCTCACCCCCGCCCCAGCAGGAGTGCAGCAGCATGCCCCACGGCACCGGCACAGAGCTCCAAGCGCAGTGCTAATTAACCAGCGTGGTGGACAGAGGAGGTTAAATGGTATTTCTGCAGCAGAATTGCTTCACGGGCCCCGAAATAAAATCAGGGCACAGCATACGGCAGCGTACAAGGAGCAGTTAAATCTTTCTCAGCTCCACGGGAAAAGGAAAGTCTCCTGAGACTTCCCTCTAGTCCCAAAAGTGGTAAACATTGATTTAAACTTCTCATTAGTTCAGCAAAAACCTGAGCAATGAGGTTAGCAGCAGCATTTCTGTTGTGCTATTTAGAATGGGTATTTGTAGGCTCATTCAGGCAGCAGGTTTCCCCAAGGCTTTCTATATACTTTTCCATTAATGAATAATTTGCACAAGTAATGATTATAGAGGGAAACCGCATGAGCTGTTACCCATACACGTTACCCTGAGCTCAAGGGAGTCTTGGCCAGAATATTTCTATATTAGCACACGGCTACACTGATAGTGCCGGAGCTGTGCATGTGCTTGCAATGGAAAACCCCTGACTCGGGGAGCTTATCCAGAAACCAGGGAGAGGGGAGCATCCACTGCAGTGCAAGGGAAGGGATCGGTCCCCCTTGTCGCCCAGCTGGAAGGACAAGGCCTGGTGGGAATGGGAGGCAGGTCCCAGACAGCCGCCAGCACTGGGAGTGCAGCGAGCATCGGTACCACCATTCTCGGTCGTTTCTCGCTTGCTCTTGCCTATCCAGTTGATGACATTTTCCAGTGGGGATGGTGATCCCACACACCTCATCCATTACAGAGCAAGAGCTGGCCCAGCAGCCACCTCGCCAGGAGCCACACAGCCCACGCGCCAGCTTTCATCAAGTCCCCACAAACCCAAGATGGACCCACCAAGCAACACCACCAGCCCATGCACCCTCCTGGGCCCAAGAGCATCTTCACCTCTCCAGAGTAACACCCAGAGCCCCCCCAGCGGCACGGGCGCAGGAGCTAGGTTACAAGCACCGACACCCACCCCCTTTTCAGACCGCAAGATTCAAAAACAAAACAAAAAACCCAGACTTCACTGAAGTTACAGCCAGAAGCTTGGTGGCAGCCCATCCTGCCGATTCTCACCCCCATCCCTCCAAAGGCAGAGCTGGTGCCCCGTGAATTGCACCGTGCGTGCTTGAAGCCACTGATCATACAGCGATCGTGGTGTTGTATTTATTACAATCACCTAGTGCCTGAATCACCTCGGGCACAACAGGAGAGCAAGCGGTGTGACATGCACAAACACATCTCCAGGAATGGGTAGATATGGCTGGTCTACCACTGCACAGAACTGGAACTGAGAAGACAGCCCAGCTAACAAAAAAGCATCCTCCACGCACAAAGCCATCTCTCAGCACCACAGGGAAATCACTTGACGCAAGAGAAGAGTGTGGGTACTCACTTGATCTTCAGGCTGGCGAGCATCGTCTTGTCGATCCTAGGGGAAAAAGCAGAGGAGTGTGTTACTGCGGGTGCAGGGGGCTCCAGGCGCAGACGGGAGGGCTGTCCCTCCTCCCGACTCGGGTACCAGGGGCTGCTGGCAAAACCAAACCCAGCATCTCCTTCAGAGGTGCCATCAGTCTGGCTGACACGAGGATCACCACAGAAAGACTTGACCATAAAGCAAGATCAACCAAAATTTAACCCAAACTTAAGCCTGGCAGCAAGTAAAACAAAATCTCCCCACTTATTTGGGGGGGGGGGG
>WEKW01031054.1:555455-575589 GCA_013389905.1 Sula dactylatra
GGGGGATTGCCTCCCCACCTGAAATGCCAGAGGTGAACCGGGCAGTATAGGAGCACATTTATCCACGTCCAAGCTCTCTCCAAAGCACTGGTCCCACACCTCCCACAAAACACATATTTAAAGACAACAGACCTGTGACAAACCCGACACGCTGGGAAGATCTCACCAAACCCCACAAACCTGACCCTGCAGCACTACAAGAAGCCCAGTCCAACGGGGAAGGAATAAGGATACAGCAAGGTGCAGGATTTTCATACCTGGCTGGTCGCTGCCTCGCTGCGTGAGCAGGACTGTGCCATCCCCGCCTGGGCAGCAGCCACTGACTTGCCCTTTCACTTACCCCCTTACCCGCCCGCCGCTGCTGCGAGCGCCCACACACACATGCCGAGAGCCCCAGACGGAGCGAACGCAGAGCAGCCCCATCGCTCCCAGCCCCAGCCAGCTTGCACAGGGCCAGGAGCCCCAGTCATTTCACTTATTTGTTTGGCACCATTAATAAATGCCTATCTCCATGGAATGATTGCGGTCAAAGTCATATTAATATTAATTAATGCAAATCATAGTAATGTCTCAAAATGCAAAATTATGTCTTTTGGCAGTCATTGCAAATGCTCTGTTATCTGCCACATGGAATTAATTCCACATCTCTAAAAAAAACCAACCAAACAAACAAAACCACCAAAAAAACCATGAAAAAAAACCCACCCCACTTGTGTTGCACTGTGATCACAGAGGGCACGGCCGGGCTGTAGAAATGCAGTTTCCCCTCTACTCACAGCTTTACCTCCCTCCGCTGCCTGGCTGAACTTCTCTATCAGGAGGAGGCTGCACCCGCAGGTGACGCAGCGGGGCTGGATCCCCGGCACGCCGTGCCACAGGCTGAGCCAGACACAGCAGGAACCCTGCGTGGGGTGTCCCCGCTCCCCGTGGGCAGAGGCAAAGCCACCCTGCGCACCCCAGCTCAAGCCCGGCGCCTCCTGCCCACCCTGCCTGCACACACCATCACCCTGCCCTGGGTCCCTCTTTTGCTCAGACTGACATTGCACTCACAAAACCCCAAGGCCATGGGAGCTTCGTCCCAGGAACTTCCCCAAAACAGCAGCTCCTGTGCTCTATCCTGAGTAGCTGGCATGCTACTGCTCCTAAAAATAGACCCAAGGCACCGGCTAGTGTCACTTAATACATAACAAGCCTGTCCACAGACCTTGTTGATCATTAAATCAAGTTGAACATTAAAGCATGCTGGTGTAAATAGCTGTTGCCAAACTCAGTGACAGATGCAAATGAGCCATGGGGACAGTGGGTGGCTGGTGCAGCTCCGGCAGGAGCCATGCCAGAGCGGGGAGCTGCACTGAGCGGCTTCATCTGGAACCGCAGGAAGAAAAATCCGTTGCTGTTATTTAGCCTCTTGGAGACAGAAAAAAAAAAAAGCAACCCAAAAAAAAAAAACCCCAAAACACAGAAGAGAACCCTCTGCTAGGGAAACCGCAGTTGCAATATGACTGTTATGAGAACCACTTCATCAGGCCCTGCCCTGCGCCCCTTCCCAAGGTGGGGTGAAGTGAAACAACCCACGCCCCAGTCAAGCCTCCTACCCTGCGCACCCCGGCACGGCCCTGGGGCTCCCCGAGTCAGGCAGCACCAGCAACCGGGGTGTCTCCCCCCAGTGCTGCCAAGAGCAGCGCCCAGGGAAAGGAGCAGCTGACACCAGCTGGGACGGCCCTGGAGGAGAGGGGAGGAGGCTGGCACCTCCATCAGTCACCGGGGCCCCTCCATCGCTCACCGGGGCCCCTCCATCGGTCACCGGGGCCCCTCCATCGGTCACCGGGGCCCCAGCGAGCCAGGAGAGGGGTGCAGGCAGGAGGCTGGGGTGGCAGCTCCCAGGGCTGCACACACCATGGCTTTGCATCGCCTGCAATGTGCATCCCTACATCCAAGAGTGGCAGCACCGCATCTGCCGCCCCAGGACGAGCACGCTCGTCCCAGGACCTTGTTGGCAGCAGATACAGCCAGTAGACAGAAAAAAACCCCAATTTACTCCCCTGCGAAGGGTTGGAAATAGCGATTGCAGCTACAGACAGCGGTGGCTGGGTGTGCCCAGCCACGCCACGCTCGGTCCCCACAGGAAGGGTGTGTCACCTGTGGGACCGGGCAGCCGTGAGAAAACGTAGATGCAGGTACGGGGCTGCAGAAGGTCCCTTCCTTTCCGGTAAACACCCGGGGAAATGTTTTCCCAGCTGGGCACGTTGCTTTCCAGGCAATGCACAACTGCAAGGGAGGGGTGTTTTCCCCAGGGGTTCCTGGAGAGTTGTGCACCGACCCCACTTGGGAGCTCCCGCCCTGCCCCCTAGTCCGTCTTTCTCACTGTGCAGACACCGATGCTGATATTTAAAGGAAAGCCCGCACCCCGCTTCCCCCCATCCCAGACTGCAATGGCAGCACAGCTCCCTAACAGCCAGCAGACCGCATTTTCCTGCGTGGCTCTCCAACTCGTGGTTGTCTTCTCCCTGCAGCTGCCAAAGTGCGGAAGGAAAACAACTGAGCAAAGCCCGGATGGCCCCAAATGCCCCTGCAAAGGGGAGTAACGGCTCCACTCCATCACAGCGGCACGGCCAGGGCCCCAGAGCCACCGTTCCCAATGACGGCTGCAGGGCAACACTGCCCAAGAGCTACGATTTCTCTCTGCCATGCCACAAAATGAGCCCACATTTCACAAAACTTATTTGTACAGAAGTTTGTCAGAGTGTTTCCTTCCCATTTTCATGTAAAGAAAAATAAAAATCCAGCTGAGACAAAACACTTGACTTCAGAAAGGCATGTACTTCTATTCCCAGGAGACTTTGCCAAAACCCTCAGCAAGTTCGCTGCCATCCCACAACCCTCTCAATTACTCAGCATTTCCCCCAGCAGGTTTCAAGCAGCTCCAAGCCCCCCCGGCCCGGCACAAGCGCTCCTCCCAAAGCCCCCAGGGCTCCCGGCTGCCCAGCCCCAGCCCCTACAGCCACTGTGGCACAGGGCAGGAAAGGCAGAGCAACCGCCTGCCCCAGTGCCCCGCAGCCAAAATTATTACTAAATTGCCGATTTGGCCGTTGGTTCCCACGGCGTGATCACAATCACAGAGCACAGACTTGGAACGGGCGTAAAATACCTTAGAGAGGGGGAAACTGGAGGGACGGCAGAGGGAGAACAGTGCCATTTTCTTAAACTATTTCCCTATAGATCAACGCATCTTGGAGGGAAGGGGCACGAGAAGCAAACAGTCCTGCTGAACCCGGGGTGCGGGTGGCAGCCGTGGTGCTCTGCTGAGGACAGACGGAACAGGGATGACTCAGGGAGGGCAGCAACAGCACCGGGAACCTGCCACGGACCAGGTGGGACCTCGCCGTGTGTGCCGCAAGGTGCTGAAGGTGACTGCAAGCATCGCTGCCCGGGCAGAGAAGGAGCGGGCAGCAAGTCCTCGGCAGCAACAGAAAAAAGTGGGGAGAGCGCCACGGGACGCTCTTGCGGGTGACATGCCCATGGGAGCCCACCATGAGCCCCCGGGGAGGTCCCTTCACTGCTCGGCACCCGCGGGGCTCGCGAGGGGCTGCTGGGCACAGCGGCACCCGCCTGCCAAAGCTGTGCCAAGCTTCCCTGCAGGCATGGGGTGAAGAAGGTCCTTCCTGACTCCCACATGCTCCTGTTGGCATGAGGCAGCAGGAGGGGCTCTGCCTCAAGGGCACTGCGCCGCAGCACTGCGGAGCTTCCTCCTTTGAAGCTGCAGAAGGAAGAAAAGCTCCTCGCACAGCACCGCGCTCCCAGTAGCAAAGGGGGGATAGAAAGGGATGGCACCCACCAGCCATAGCCGCCGAAGGAGACGCTGCGCTTTCTGTGGAACATGGTGGCAGCTCGGTGCTGCCGTGGCGCCCCGGCCATGGGGGGACGCGGTGGTGGGGTCAGCAGCACCCGCGTGCCAGCTGCGTGGAGGACTGCCACGGCGGGTGCTTCCTGCTGGCATGCACGGCGCTGTGCTGGGGCGGGGGGACCCCAGCGCCTCCGGGTCAGCTGCCCTGAGCACAGAAGCGCATGCACACGCGCACACATAACACCAGAAAAAAGTCATTTCCTTTTTTTTTTTTTGTGGCCTCAGGCTTTTCACAACCTTACGCTGCACATATCGTATTTCTCCTAATGGCAGGAGCCACAGGCAGCACTGCGCAGGCAGCACGGGCATCGGGGCCGAGCACTGGGCACGGTGTTGCCCACAAGCATCGTGCTGTGGGGCTGCCCCCACCCTGCCTACCAGCCCGGCCAGCCACCGGTGCGGAGGGTCACTGGTGGCAACACGGAGGTCTGCCTCCCAGGGTGGCTCTTCCCCCTGCTGCCCCCAAAATGGCAGGCTGCATCCCTTGCATCAGGCTGTCTCGCTCCTAGGGGATTCTCCGGCTGACTCTCCAGTGCGCTGGACTGCAGGGGACATCCCACTAAAGGCGTTAAACCTCAATAAGCAAAAATCCCATCACTTCATCTCTCACAGCAAACAGATCCCTGGCTGACCTGGAGCCCGGCAAGGCATCTCCCACCCAGCCCGCACACGGCTGTGGCACGCAGGTTTTCTCTCCTCCATTTCCCCAGCAGCTCCACAATGCTGAAGTGTGCGTTCACAGCCTAACCACCACCAAAAACCGCGCAGTTCTTTAACAGCCAGGCTTCAGAAATCCCATTTCAATGGAAATGCTGACCTCTAGCTGGGTACAAGCTTCCATCAATCACCAAGTCCCAAGAACACAGGCTGCCGGCCCCTGCCCTAGCCTTCAGACATTGCAGAGCACAGCAGAGCCTGTGGGGAGGCGAGCCCGGTGCCGGGGGCTGCACATGGTGCGCAGGGCGCTCTGCACCACGTCCAGGGGGCTGACCACCCCGGCCTCACGCCTTCCACCTCCCAAACCAGCCACCAGCACCCATCTGTGCGCACTCAGGCTGGGCTGCAACAGGGGCTTACCGTCCACCGGTTGAAATGAGGAGGAAGGGTGGGAACCCCAAGCACCTCCCGGCAGTCAGGGCGAGGGGCTGTGCTACTCTGGGACCACAGTGGGACTCGGCACGGGTGCCATCGGCACGACACCAGAGCGGAGCCTTGCACCGCAGCCGGGAGGGGACGAGCTGCTCAGCCACGCATCATCCACCACGCTCATGAGATACAGGAGCCCAAAGCTCACTTCCCAAAGTCCTGGCGGTTCAAAGGCCCGCAGAGAGCCTCCGACTGCCAAAGTCCTACTGGTTTGGCTACTTGAAGACTGACCTGCTACTCCGTTGATTTAAAATAATGCCTGGCGCACACAGAAAACAGCCCCTTCACTCGGCGCTGCCGGGCAGTGCCTGGCTCACGTGGCTCCCAGGGGACTTGAGGCAGCTCTTAGCCCAGCGCTTGGCGCTTGCCGGAGTCACTCTCATCCAAGCACCCAAAACCTTTAAATTGGGAGACATTTGGATTCTATCTGATGTGTGAAAGAAGAGGAGGGGGATAGGGAGCTGGAGAGAGAAATCACTCAACTCCAGGCAAAAAGCTTGGATTGAAATCCAGCTATTTCAACTCCTACTTTTCTGCCCACAGCCACTCTCCTTAAAGGGATGAAATGATGGAAATCCTTTGCATTTTAGAGCTCTTAAGGACATTTAAAAAAAAAAATCCCAAACACGCTGCAGGCTTGAAAGCCATAATTCAGGTACCATGAATTATTTGCTTGGAGCACATTTGTTTCTGGCCTGCATGCTCTATGTTAAAGCTCTGTATCAACAGCAGTGTGACGTTATCCTCTCACTTCATCTTCCCCCAGGTCACGTCTTTCTTACACTCATAGCAGTTGATTTCTGCCCAGCTCTATTGAGCTGCTCACGATTTACATGCCTGAAAATAAAAGCAGGGAGCTTCCCCGCACGGCCGAGCTCTGCGGTGCATCGGAACAACACCCAGCTGCTGCAGCTCCAGCGCAGCCCTGCACACAGACGCGCGGTGGCAGGTAGCGACAGCAGCCATGAGACGCATCAATCTATAGCTGGCATCACACCAGAAACAACTCGGAGAGTCCCAGGAAAACAGCCAGCTCTTCACTTAAACATTTACTTTTGCAGGGCTGTAAGCACCAATTACTGCATCTTGTTCTGCCACTTCAGTCCTTAGGTGAACTCGCTGTTGTCAGAGGCAACGTGGAAGCAGAGAGGGCGACGGGAGACGTGCAGCAAGGCAGGGCCAGACTCCCCTTTTAACAAGAGATGATTACAGTCAGTAGGTCAAAATTACTCTGGCAGGCCTTCCTCACGCCTCATTGGCATGACAGTTCTGCTAAAGCACAAAGAGTGATTCACATACCTCCCCCGGGATTTTGGAGCCTGGGAGGGCAGGAGCTCGATATGGCCATAGGGAAATGGTCTCCATTTCCCGCTGCCCAGGAGAGGTGCGAGGCAGCCCCCGCACAAAGCCCCGCAGGAGCAGGACCAGCACCCGGGGATGCCCTTGGCCGGCAGGGATGGAAGCGGAGCTCTCCCTACTCCCCATCCCCACACATCCAGCAGCCCCCCCAGGGCCATGTCAGCCACCACAGATACAGGTGACAAACAGCATTTGAATCAGGCAAAGGTTAAAAATATACCAAGGACCCAACTCCAACTCCCCAAAAGCCACCAACCTCCCTCCACTCCAGGGTATCAGGGCTTGCCCAGGGCCACCTCACCTGCACAGGAGCACATCCAGAAATAGTTTGCCTGCAATGACATTTTCTCACTTCACCTCTTCCCCCCAAGGTATTTCACACAGTTGGGCTCAAAAACGAAAGGGAAAAAAAACCCCACCCTCCTCCTTTCAGAGCAGGCATAGCCAAATCATAACTAATCAGCCAAAATTAAGAAACAAAGGCCTGGGGGAGGATGCCTCCTTGGTACCATCTGCACCAGACAAAAATAACACTTCCCAGAGGCCTCCGCCAGACCCAGGAGCCCATCGCCCTGACCTACCCCAGCTGCGCCCCTGGCTCCAGCGAGCAGCCCCAGCCCCACAGGTACCACCGGGGAGGGGGTGCCACACAGCTGGGGCAACAAGCCACATTGCTAACAGCTAATTAATAAAACCAAACTCCCCTGGAGCCCCCGAAGCAGCTCACAGGGGAGAGATGCCCATGTTTCGGCCAGCTCCATCACAGCCCCCAACCAGGCACAACAGAAGAGCGAAAAAGAAGAGGGAGCTTGAGGCTGTGCTGACAGCAGTGTGCTGACAACTGCACGGCTTTAGAGCTTAATGAGCACAAACTGCTGGGCTACAATTCTGTTTTCAAAAGGAAACACCCGCTAATTCTGCACGGCCCGGCTCAGCTCTCCCATCACCTACCAGGGGACCACAGGCTCAAACCGCCCCCGGCATTACATCTGCAGCTGCCAGCAAGACCACAGAAACCAGGGCGTTCAAAGGTCCGTGCAACACAGCGCCGGTGAATGCATGAGCTTGCAGTGCAGAAGAAAGGAGGGTCTGAAGGCACCTTCCCCCCAGGCAGCTGAAGGTGCTAGCCTGGTCTCCTGCAGACGCACCAGCTGCAGGATGGGTTAGCCCTGCCACCAGCCCCCGGCACAGCTGCACAGTTCAGTCCCCACCTCCCTGCAGCACAGGGCCCTTGGCGATGGAGCCAGCGCAGGCGGTACCTGCTGCTCCAGTCCCCGGGGGCTGCTCGGGGCTCCTGCAGCAGCCCGGCTATTTAGGCAGACGCAGAAAGATGAACCACTCGTGAGGGGCTCCAGCGCGGGCAGCAGCACAGGGCTGACCCTCTGCCTGCACGAGCCCTCAGCATGGACGGGCACTACCCCTGCCGAGGGACGAGCAGCCGACGTGGGCAGAGGAGGGTGCTGGCGCAGGTACCCAGCCATCTCCTCGGCAGTCAGAGCCCACACCGCAGAGCAGAATTATGCCCAGGATGGCAGCGTAATTCTTTCCTTTGTTACTGGGGCTAAGGGAGACTGATTGCACCATTAGCGCTTTAATATTGCATGCGGCACGCTGAGGGTATTCATCTTTCTATTATGATTCTAAGGAAGGTTGTGGGCACCCAGAAATATTAGATTTTGTCCTGGCAGGAAGAACACGCTGTGCATATCATCAGCTTCAGCATACAAAGCAAAGGAAAACAGTGTCCGAATTAATTCTGACTCAGTGCATGGAATATTTTTAACAGTATTTTCTCCCCTTTACGGTGCTGCTGAAGTGAAATGAAGTGAGAAACAATGTGTTGAACAGCAGCTTCCCACAAAACCCAGCTTGCGCTCAAAGGCGGCTATTTACTGCTCAAGAGCCAACAGGTCTGCAGCACTAACCGGCTGCCATGGGGCTTCCTCAGCCCAGCCACTGCACCGGGGAGGGGGAACGTTGTTTGTCACCCACAACATACGTGAGCTTCAGCTGAAGAACAGTAAAGCTGAGGAGAGCTTTCAGAGAGCATAACATACCTCTGTCAGCCATGGAGCTGCTCATTGCAGGGGACTCCGTGACTGCCTCCTTCCAACCGCCCAATCTGCCACTTTGCTCTTTAGGGAAGGACGGCAGCCTGGGGAGCTGAGCCGCACAGCCTGCTTATCTACAGCCCGCTTGTTAAACTCATTAGGGAGGGCTCAATACATCTGAGGTCTAACTGGGAGGATCAACCTGCAGAATAGGGCAAGAATTGCAAAAACATCCACAAAGAACGAAGGGCTAATTCCCAGCCAAGTGCTCAGCTGGCCAGAAAAAGAGACAAAGTTCAGCATATTAGCAGCCTCCTTAAGAAAGGTAGTCCTGCTCCAGGCACCTCTAACCTGAGGAACAGAAAACGGGGAGAAAAAGTGCACTGAACGTGCGCGGGGAGAAGGGCAGAGTGTACCTCCATCCTGGACACTGAGGTTTTATCCCACTGATGACAAGGCTTGCTGGTCCGTGCACCAGCAGCACAGGAGAAGCTACGCACTGCGGCCCAGTGCAAGTACACGTCCACTCCGTCCCCTGGAAGGAGCCACCAACTGCAGCCACCTTGGTTCCACCCTGCAGCCAGCTCTGGCTCCTGCAAACACCAGGGTTTCCACGGGAGCCTCAGGAGCTGTGGGTGCCAGGCTGTGGTCCCTGCTCTGGGGATGCTGCGGGGAGGCTGTGTTAGACACCACAGAGACCAGCCCATGGAAAGCCCCAGTGCTGTGCTCACCCTGTCCTGCACACTCTGCTCAGCACTGGCTGCGAGCTGCTGGAGAGCGAGGTCAGGGCAAGGGGCAGCAGAGAGCTGGGGAGAGGCGGGCCAGCTCCTGCCCCTGCCAGGGTCTGCAGAGCCCACCCGGGGACATCAGGAACATGGCAATGGCGAACACTGGGGTCAGGGCTCTGGGGAGCTCATTTTCCACCCACAACATTTATCTGTCAGGGTCAGATTCAGTGCCAGATAAGACCCAAGAGTCTTCCAGAGACCAAGGTTACACCCAACTCACACTGCAGACCACACTCCAGCTCCTCTTCCACGTTCTCAAGGCCATTTGCCTCTGCTAATGGCTCACAGACTCATCCCTACGTCCAAAGCGACCTGATCCCTCCTGGTCAGTTCTGTGAAAATGGCTAAAAACCAGATCTTGGAGGAAACCACCACCTGACCTGCAACACATCCCTTCTCAGACGGCAGTGACAGTGGGGTACGCACGCCCAAGCTCAGACCCCGCAGCCAGGCACTGTGCTACAAGCATTCCTGGTGGCTGGGGAGCGCCTGGCTGCACCTTGGGGACCACAGCAGGGAGGAGGGGACCCCAGGAAAGCACCAGGCACTGGCTGAGCCCCCCCACCAAGCACTGGCCAGGCACCCATGACCCCCACAGCCCCCACGGTTGAAAACCCTGGCTCAGCTGCAGCTTTCAGGTTTCTAATGAGCTCTTGCACTGCTGCCCCAAGCTGCACAGGGGATGTCAGAGAGACGGAAAGGTCGGATGACTCAGCGGCACGGGGCCGCATCCAGCCCGGAGCTCCCTGGCTCCTCTCCGCCCCCACAAGCAGCTCTCTCACACTCCCCAGCCACCTCTTTGCACACCATGAATGGGTGGAACTGGT
Organism: Sula dactylatra; assembly: GCA_013389905.1. NCBI lineage: Eukaryota > Metazoa > Chordata > Aves > Suliformes > Sulidae > Sula > Sula dactylatra. Next base: position 565,531 of record WEKW01031054.1, read on the forward strand.
GTGAGCCAAAGGCACTGGCAAGAGCACAGCTGGCACCAGTGCCTTTCACCCTACCGAGGCCCCGGGCAGGCGCCGACAGCCCCAGGCTGCACCGGATCTGCTCCAGGGTCACCAAGAGAAGTGGAGGAACCCGCTGGAACCTGCTGGTTGCAGCAACTGACTGAGCCCAGCACAGTGGGGGCTCCTGTCTTCTTACACTTTGGAGCTGGGGAACCCATGGCCCCGGCAGGATAAAGCTAGCAGCCATCGCAGAGGAGAGGGGCAGTCCCTCTCCATGCATCTCTGGAAGCATCCCCACTCCACGAGTACCGAGATACACAAACACCTTTGGGCAGCAGGAATGGGGTAGCACCACTGCTCACAGTAAAGTGATTTCTAAACCATGCAGTGGCTGCAGCCAGGCACCAGGGAGGCCGGATCCACTCCCGAAACGAGGCAGCTCAATGACCAGCAGAAACAGGCAAACTCTGATCAGCCAAATTGGGGACCACAGAAAGGGCCGTCCCCAAGCCCCCCATCACACACATCCCAGCAAACACTGGCAGTGGGCAGGAGTGGGGCTCTGGGACAAGGCAGCAAGGGCTGTGCTCAGCCTGGCAGAGATGCAAACGCTTCTGTGGGACCACTGTGGAGGAAGACAAGGCCAAACTCTGCAAAGCCTGGCTTGGTTCAGGACAAAAACATCAGCAGAGATCAATGTGTTTAACTGTTCCTGGGTCTGAAGACTATCAATGCTAATTTGTCTTTTCTTTGCAGTATTGATCTCATTGCTTCCAGGCAGTGGAGGGGAGAGGCGAGGAAAGCCCCATCCAGGCTGTATGTTCAGGAGTAAACCCTGCTCGCTGCCACACGGAGCAAGTGACTCCCCATCCCTCCGAAGCTCGGTCTGCACACAGCATCGGAGGAGTCGGATACAACCCTTCAGGTCCCCGGCTTCCGCCTTCAGGCCTCCCAGGGGTAACTGGGTTTGCTGAGCACCCTGTGGCACTGAGAACGTCACCAGCATTCACATTTTGGACATGCACATGCTCTCTGGGTACCCAGCCTGACACATTAGCAACTGGTTTCTCCCAGCATCACACAACCCAGCTCTTTACTGCAGAGGGACACAGCTCTTGTCTGATCACAGCACTATGCACAGGAAGTCATCACACAGAATTCCAGACATTAAATTCTTCAGCCCGCTATGAATTCAACATACAGAGTTGCTTGTTTTCTCAGGTCCACCCATTTTAGAGCTCTGCCTTGCTAGCAAGGGGATGACATTGCCTAGAGAGGCTCTCTCTTTAGGAAGAGCCTGTTTAAGCACACAGATTTTCTGTGTGTCTGTTTTCCTCACCTCTTCCAACCATGTCCCTTCCCATGCAAGGTGAGCCCGAGAGAGGATGCTTCAGATAAGCAGCAGACACCCGTGTCCACACACACTGTACCTCCCCCCGAGGATCCAGCAGGAAGGTTTCTCTGCATCCCTTGCTCAGGATGCTCCAGAGACAGTCTGGCCCCAGGCAGGCAAGCAGCTGGCTGTGCCCAGCGCCAAGTCCCTGGGCACCATCACCATGGCTACCTGCACATCCACTGTGCATCCCACACCGTGGTCCCCTGCTACTGCTGCTCCAAAGAGCAGGAGCTCATCACCTGTTCGCCCGGGCACAGCAGGGGCTGGTGGAGGGAGGATGTGTTAGGGCAAAAACCAACAGAACCCCATTCCTGCTGGTTTTCACCTATGTGTCCAGTCACCTACAGACCTGGGGAGGGAACCTGCAGCACACCCACCCCAAGGGCCGGAGCGTCCCACAGGTCGGGGACAGGCTGGTGCTGGCACGCAGCTGGACCAGAGGAACCAAAGACCATTTGGCCCAGATCACAGGACAAACCCGGGAGGCCTGTGACTGCAGCCTATGAGAAAATTGTGGCGAGACAGAAAAAGAACTGCTTAAACTAAAAACCAGGGCTGGCAAAACGTGGGGGTGGGAGGAAAGCATGGGTATGAGATAGACCTGAACATGCTTTGGCTGGAAATTAGGAGGTTTCTAATCTTTAATACAAACAGTCTCTGGAACAGTTTCCTAATAACAGGAGGGGGGGGAGAAACCCTAACTGATGCTCAGCACATTTATGAAGACATTACACGAGATGGTACCTGCAGTAGCAGGGAGCTGGGCTCAGTGAACTAGCATGTGCCCTCACACCCTCCTCTCGCGGGGGCTTCTCCTCACAGCCCACACCCTGCCCTGCTCCCCAGCCCTTCAGCAGCATATGGTTAAGCAGCAACTGCCTAAAGCCAAGTTGTGCTGGCACAGGATTGGATCTAGGCAGCAATCAGGGCTCAGATTCAGGGCTAAACTTGAACATGGTTCCATCTAAACATTGCAAACAAGACACACAGGACTTGGACTCAAGCTTTTCAAAACCCTGCCACATCTTGCCAATATCACCTGTGTTTTTCCACCATTTTGGGTGGTTTTTGAAAGAGCTGGGCTAGATTCAAATCAGAATTAAGAAACGGCTCTTTCTGGTTTGGCATCCAACTTGGAAGCAGATGTTAACTCTAAGCAGGGATTCATCTACCCCCATGAAATTGGAAAGAGGTCTGGGGAGAATGAGCTGTTTTTAGCTCCTGGAAAAAATGTCTCTTCCTACTGTTGCTGCTGAAGTCCTGTTCCTGTTTCCACAGCAGCCACTAATGACATCCAGAGCATCTGACTTCAGGTACACGACAGGCAACAGCAGCAGAGGGACTCTCTGAGCAGCCCCCAGGACCTCACTACCATACGGATCTGCCAAGCCATGAAGAGGAAGGAAGGATGATAAAACAAATATCAGCAAAGAAAAAAAAATGCAGTTTTGCTGCTATGGTTATTGTGAGCTGCCCTTTGGGAGGAATCAGCAGCAGCGGGAGAAGGAACTATCTGTTAAACCTGGTGTGTGCAGAAAGCAAGCCTGCTGGCTGGAGTCACGCTTCTTGTTGAATCTGAATTTAGACTCCTTGGCATGTTTCCAACCCCAAATAAATCATGCTGTGTGGATAGATATTATCTCCCTCGTGCTACTAAAACAAGCAGTCTTAAATAAAACGGCGGAGCCTGAAGTATGCAGAAGATGAGGAAATAAGGCAGCACCTAGCAGGATCCATCTCGCGTCCCGAATACACCAGGGATGCAGGTGACGTGCTCGCGCAGACCTTATCAGCACCACCGAGCTCGCACACTGGATTACACCAGTGTTCTGCCCGCAGAAATGAGCGGGATAAAGAGAAATGCTCTGCTCCAGCTCTGTCTTGTGAGCAGACATTATGCTGCTTGTCTGCCAGAGATAAGCTGCAATCTCGCTCAAAGAGAGAGGGGAGGAGGGTTACCCCGCAAACAGGGCGCTGGGTGCCTAGAGAGGCTCAGAACAATCTCCTTCTGTGCCCTGTTTCTGTGACATGCAAAAAAAACCTGGGGACCCTCAGCAAAAGAGGTGCCCTGCGAAGGCAGGACTGTAATCCCTCGCAGCTGTGCCGGAGAGCTGCTCAGAGCAAGCACTACCACCACGAACCCCCCAAAGACGTCGGAGCAGAGCACTGAGCATTTTGAGATTGCCTCCTTTGAATTTGCAATATTTAACATAAGCCTTGGCAATCACCACACCGGTCACAGATCCCACGTTCCCTGTCCCCAAGCCCCCGACACACAAAGCCTACGTGCCTGAAGTAGTCATCGCATATTTAAACGCAGAGAAGCTGAGAATTGTAAAGCACTTCAACAATAGATCTCCCGGCTCTGCCTCACATTTGCATTCAGACAAGCCCATCCAGGGTAAAAACAAGGACAAATACGGACTTAAATCTTTTCTGTTAAAGGCTTACCCTGGATATTTACGTTCGCGCTATTTAAATACCGCTATATATCGCGGCTGCCTTTCGGATGCAGCAAGACTCAAAAGCCTCTTACCTTGCTTTCCTCGCCGTTGTGTTGCAAAGCGGCAGCCGTAAGCCCCGGCGCGGGGAGGTGCGGAGCAGCGCTCTCCCAGCCCCGCAGCCGCAGCTACCGCATCCCNATGTAGAGGGAGAGGAAGCAGCGCTGCTCAGGTGAAGCGTGTCAGCAAGCTGGAGACTGGGTCCCTTTTTGAGGGGGGAAGGAAAGACTATGAGGCTCAAGATGTATTTGGCTCGTGGGCAAGGGTTAGCGAATAGCCCCCTAATACCGGGGGGACTTCGGTAGCAATCACTGAAGCAACAGAGCAGTGGCACAGACTGCCCAGAGAGGCTGTGGAGTCTCCTTTCCTGGAGACATTCAAACCCCGCCTGGACGCGGTCCTGTGCCCCCTGCTCTGGGTGTGCCTGCTCGAGCAGGAGGGTTGGACGGGATGATCTCCAGAGGTCACTTCCAACCTCTGGGATTCTGTGAATACCCACCAGCAAAAGCTGAGGATCTTGCCTATTAAACCTGCTTGGGGCCTTTAGAGTGAAAGGGCTGTTTTGTGGGGGAAAAAAAAAAAAAAAACACCCAAAAAAAACAAACTAGAAAATGGAACAACCTCCTTTGGATTCAGCTTTGAAAGCAGGCTTTCGTCTTACATGTGAGCCCCTTCATCTGTTACTGCTGATTTAAAGACAGACAACAGGCTGGACCAGACAAAAGATGACCTTCCAGGGCCAAAATCTGGACCCACTGAAAGGAAAGGCAAAATTTCCATTCCCACCAACAGGCCCATCCTTCCTAGCTCATGTGGCATCCACCCCAGCCCCACACTGCTGTCACCCAGCAGAGCCCAAAGGATGAGCCCGCACCACAGAGCTCAGCCCAGCCATCACAAGCTGCATCGCTTTGGTCCCACTGCTTCCTAAAGAGCTTCAGTAAAACCAATACAATTCCTTTTTTTGGCAGCCCTGAAACCTGTTTAACAGCACTAAACATTGACGTAGCTGATTTCAGCTACCAAAGGTGCTCGGGGGTGAGCTGGGCAACCTGCCGCGCCCCACGCTGCTCCCCGGCCGGCTGCCTCCACGCTGCCTCGTCCCTGCCGGAGCACGCGGACAGGCAGCACGCACAGCTTGGCCAGGCCAGTGCTCACGCTGGGTGACCAACAGCCACGTAACTCTCTAAGACCGTTGCAGTCTCTTGCGCCCAGGTTTGCTCCGTGTTGCGAACCAAACAGCCACGGACACCGTGCTGTTCCCCAGCAGCGGGCAGCTGCGCAGAGCTGCCAAAAGCCTTCCCTTGTCAGAGGAGAGGCCCATCCCAGCCAAAGCAGCTCTACAGGCAGCAGCATGCCAGCTGCTTCCAAACACACTGGGGGGGCGGATGAGGGCAAAATCAACCCAGCCGTGTGAAGAGCCATAGGAAACAGGACCCATGCTCTCATCCTTCTATGAAGTGCTGCTCAGGTGGGACCCATGAGTACATTAATGTGTACAAATCATAAAAATAATAAAATACACCTGTTACATTAACCCCTCCAGCAGATCAGTCATCCTCTTGCTCAGCTGTGTCACTACCATTAGGGAAAGAAAAAGCAGCAAGTGCAAAATAGAGACAGTGATCTGATTAATGTGACAAATAATGTGACAGCCTGAGATGCCACAGAGCATCCCGGTGTCAGCATGCTGCCCAAGGCACTAAAACGTCCCCTAGCCGAAGCCTCTGCAGCAATGCACTGTGACTGAGATGAGCATCAGTGCTGGGAGGTGGGCACAGCTGCCCATTCACCATGCCCCATTCCTCACCCGCCAGTGGGGACACGCCATGCCAGGAGGACGCAGGACACCTCACTGCTGCCAGTAACAAACAAGGGGCTTAAAGACAGTAAAACATCCCCGACAGGGCTTCCTCCTCACCCTTGTCCCAGAGAGCAGCCGCTGAAGCAAACGGCACGGCATGGCCTGCTGCAGGGGCACAGCAGGCACTGCCTGAGTGGGCTGCTCTCTGTCTGCTTGTAGAGTCAGACTTAGACAAACCTGGGACTTGCTGAGCTGGGGTTTGCCCTTGGGCTGCCCTGGGTGACAGCCCCAGCTGCAATCTGGGCAAGTATTTTATCCCCTCAAGAGAGATACAGGCACTATTCATAACTGGCCACTAATGTACCACACACTCTACCAGACTTCTCCAGGTAACTTCCCAGCCTACTGGGAAATCAAATGAATGCAGTGGAATTAACCCCAATGGTACTCAACATTAATTATAAATGACATTACACACATTTAAGCTCCACATGCTGCATGATATATGTGCATCAGGGGCAAGATTAACACAGCCTTTGATAGCTATTTGCAAAAGTTAGTTAAAATCAATAACCAGCATGGTAATTTCAGTTTTTGGAAAGCCTCTCTGGCTGCAGGCGGAGGAAATGCCGTCTCGGGAAGTGGCCAGCCGCAGCACACGCGCACGCAATGGCTCCCACTGAGGAAAGTGGGGCGCCTCCCTCCTGCTCCTAGAAATCTCTTCCAGGTGTGGATGTCACCTCCGCTTCTGCGGGCACAGCAGAGCCCTCCCCACCCAGCCCAGGGGCTCTGCAGCACTGTCCCCCCCAGAGATCCCTCACCCTGCAGGGAGCCTCTGAGAGCACCCGCAGCCCTTCGCCACCCTGGGGCTCAGCCTGGGCAGCCCCAGCTCCCCATAGCGAGCCGTGTGTTTCAGGCAGACCCTACCTCCCGCTGTTTTTCTGGTACATGTGATTCCGGGGAGATAAATACTTCAGGACTTTAAGGGCTCTCAGAGCAAAACTGCTGCTGAAATAAAGAGGGAAAAGCTTTTAGCCACGCAGCCACCCGGGGACTCGGGTGTTTCAGTGCTCTTAACAGGCAGGAAAACAGACACTGCACTATATGTGTCTTGAGGCCCGCAAGGCTTTTATGTTAATGTTGTTTTATCACTAAACACTGGGATCGGAACTGACAGCGATGCATATGCATCAGCAGGGAGAGCCACGGCACATGCCCAGGATGTGGCTCCGAGACATGTTCTCAACAAGCTGTGAAGGGGAGAGTTTAAGCATCAAATGAAATCAGGGTATCAGAACAAATATTTTCCAGAGATCACTTACAGTTGGGAAATACGCAGCCTCTGGCTCCCACTTTATTTTTTAAGTAAATCTCAAGTGTGCTACATGCATAAAGCAGGTCCTCAAGAGATTGTGTGCTTGACGAAAAGCACAAAAATAAAAGTTTAGGGAGGCAGTCAGTAATTTGTCCTTTCCACCGCTTTAAACCAGAGGGGTGCTTACACGGTTTGCAGCTCCCAGCTGCAACCCCTGCATCTGGAACCTTACTTTAAAGTGAAACCCAAGATGCTCAGATATTCACAGGGCTCCAGATACAGGCTGAGGCTCAGGAGACACTCGTCAAAACCACAGGGGCTCGTGACAGAGCAGGCTGCTGGCAGCACTGGCAGGGGACATGCTCCCCATGGCTCCTGGCCCTGCACCCGCTGGTCCCCCCCTTACCTGCTGGGCGAGCCCAGGTCAGCCCTGCTGACGATGCGGTGCTGGTGGGGCGAGTACAGCCACTGGAAAGCCGTCAGCGTCCTCTCCTCGATCCGAAACCGGCCTTCTCGCACGTACCTAAAAATAACAGCAAGAAAGACTGAAATATTTATTAGCATGGGATTGTGGAGAGGGAGCTGCAGGAGATGGAGAGCAGAGCGGCTGGCTCAGCAGCGCTGCTCCGACGTGCAAGTCCACCACCACCACTAACATGTTCCTCGGTAGAAGCAGTAAAACAACATTACAGCCCCATCTGCCTGCATCCCTGCGCCATCCCTGTCCTTCCCTACCCATCAGCAGATGTTCCCATGGGCACACAGCTGCAGCTGGGAGAGGGCATCCCTTCGAGGGCGTCCCCCAGGGGATGGGACGGTGGCCCCCCTGCCACCTTTGCTCCCCGCCACCGCTGCCACCACAGCAGTGGTCCCCACCACCCAGCACAGGCAGGAGCCACAGCTCCCCAGTGAGCAGCTGCAGTGCGGAGCCTTGTAGAGGACACGGGACCCCCCCCCCCAGGCCAGACCCATGGGTACCCGTAACCCCCATGCACAGAAAAGCAAAGAACAAACATTTCCAAAGCAGTGCAGGACGTTTCACTATAAAACCCTCGGAGGCAGATGTACAACACCCCCAGCTCAGCATCATCACCCTGGGGCACAGCCTGCCTCCAACAGCCCCCACCCAGCTGCTCCCCGCCAGCACCAGCACCAGCCCTCTCCCCCCAGCATTATCACCGGCTCCAAGACCAGGCTAATGCCTTTCTAACATTGTTTCAAATGTCAGGCCAGATGTTGAGGCTTATTAAATAACATTCAAGTGATGAATTGATGGTTATTATTTCGATTAGAGAAGCACAGGTTCTCTGTTACATGAGCAAAATGTTGGTAACCACAGTTGTCCCCATCTTTTAGAACACAATTCTGCTGCCTGCCTCCACCCCAACAACCAGCTGCACTTCACACACCCTCCTTTGAACATGAAATTTCATCAGCAAGCGATTAATTATTTAAAGCCCCTGTAGTACTGGTTGGAGACACACACACACACAGCTGCGGCATCCATGAAACCCCAGCCAGGGCTGGGGCGAGCTCACTGTCCTCTCCTCTGCACGCGGATGCTCTGGGCAGTGCGTTCCCACCATTAACCACAGGGATCAGGCCACACTGCCTGGATGGGGCCAAGGGGATGTACCACAATATCATGGGCGCCCCACAGCCCTGACAAGCGGGGCCATGGCTGGAGCTGTTTGCTGCTGCTGGGGCTCTGCCGCCTGCCCGGACTCACCCAGCCCAGGGCTGCGGGGTTCTGCGGGAGCAAGGGGGCAGCAACAGCGCAGGAATCAGGACCTCCTGCTCTCAGCAAAAAGAAACCCAAAAGGCTCCTACAGTATCCCTGGTACAGACTGACCTGCTAATTTACTTGGTATAAGCAACCAAGCACATTGCAGTCCCAGTGTTCCCCTGCAGCTCCTGCATGTGATAACATTGCAGAAAGTAGTGGCAGGCAAGCCAGAATATCTTTTGGGAAGGAAGGCAGGGGTGAGGCAACAGGGATGGCAGAACAGCCAAGGCAAGTAGCCATTGTTACAGTTTGGGTCTAAGCATGCAAGAAAAAAGTGCCCTAGGCTGCTAAGGAGGGGGACAAAAAAAAAGAAAGAAAGAAAGAAAGAAAGAAGAAAGAAAAAAAAGCTTCACAAGCTTAGAGTAATCCTCCAACGAGTTCCACTCTGGCTGTTCACTCAGGTTTGCAGGGATTCCACCCACACCTGGGAGCCCCAGCATCCAGCCTGGCTCTGCTCCCTGCCCAGCTGGTGTTGGGATGCGGGATGAGCCCTGGGCCCGCTCCCAGCTCCTACATCAGCAGCACTACGCTGTAATCAGAGTCACCCCAGTCACAGCCTGGCATCGCTACAGTGCCCTGCTCCAAAGTCACAAGCTTTGGACGTCACAAACTACACAATTAAAAATAAAAAAAATACAGAGAAAGCTTGTTTCCAATGTCAGCCTGTCCCAGCTGCTCCGGTCACTGCAATTGCCCTGTCCCCAACAAGAAGTAGTGGATCCCCCGCAACGTGCCAAAGCCTGGAGCAGCCTCAGCACCCCTTCACCCCCACGACAACAGCCACGATGCCCCCAAAGCATCCCGTGCATGCCCCGGAGACTTCCCGCTGGCAGGTACAAGACCCAAGGATGCCAGAGACCAGGATGCTGCTGTTCCCCACGCTTCTCCCATGCAGGGCAGGGTAATTTCCCAGAAGCAAGATCTCTCTTTGGGATCTGACTCTTCTCCTTCTACTGGACCTCAAACACCAGAGACGCCCCTCGCAGCAGCCAAAGCCCCAAGCCGTCCTGTCCCTGCCCGGGGATGTGTCCCCCCCTCCCCAGCTGGAGCAGCCGCCCCGCTGGGACCCACCCCAGCCCCATACCCAGGACCACGCCGAGACCCTTGGTGTGCCGCGGGGGGCCCCACGGTGCCCCCCCCCACCACCACCACCACCAAACCCACCCGGAACCCTCCCCGGCCGGGATTCCCCTCCTGGAATCTCTGACCTGGCTCAGCAGCCGGGACTCCCCCCGGGCTAGGAGCACCCTCCCATCC
>WEKW01031054.1:581636-598318 GCA_013389905.1 Sula dactylatra
CGCGGGGAGCGGGGAGCCGAAGGGGCCCGAGGGGACGCGTAGCCGGGCTGCGGGGCGGGCAGGGGCCGGCCCGGGGAAGGATCTGCAGCCCTGCGGGGGCGGCTGTCCCTCCAGAAGTTGCCTACGGCCCTTCTTGTGCCCGTTCTAGAAGTTGCTTCACCCTGTGCATAACCACCAACGGCTCGTTTCTCCTCCTGCTGCAGAAAGCGATTGCAAGTACAGCGAGGCTGTTTGCACTGGCAGCTGCAGAGTTAAGTGTCTGTAGAAGGACTCAGCTGGGGACCAGAAAGCATTGCTCCGAAATTCCCAAAGTGCGGGATGGCACCACGGGGATCGCCTACTTAAGATGATGATTGATTCAAAGCGTTGATGGTGGGCCAAATTCTGCTCCTGACGGAGAGCTGAATCCGTAGTTAATTCCCCCAGAGCCAGCAGGAGAAAACACGGCCTTGCTTTCAGCATCTGCAACCCAGTGACGAGCTTCGGCTTCGGCTGTTAGTCAGGCAGTCGTGTTTAGAGAATTGCGAGAAAACACAGTAATTCATAATCAACGTTTGTATCGATTTTATCTTTAAATAGATACCGATAGATAATGAATAGCTAATAGGACTCCAAGTGTAATTCTGCCTCTGCTGAGATCGAGGAAGGTTTCCCACTGACTTTCCCAAGGCCAGGATTTCACCTCGAGGTTCTATTCCTGGCATTGCCACTACCTCTGTGACCTTCTGCAAGTTTCTTAGCTTCCTGCTGCCTTATTTTCCTTACATTTGAAGACATACTTGCTTTGTGGCATTGTTGCAAAGTTTGTGTTCGTGTTCTTTGAGATTGTAAATACCAAGCAGTATAGATTTCTAATGTGTATCGGTGTTTATCTCTGCGTATGTTTTAATGCGATGGAGAGCGGGTTGCTGGCAAACCACAGCAGGATAAATTATCGACCCGTTCCTGCAAACCTTGCTTGTGCTCTCTGACTCGTAGTTGATTTGCCATTTGCGGGGGAAAAACGATTACGTGAATAAGGGTTGGATCTTGGTGTGACAGCGTTTGTGCTGGGGTATGTGTACCTGCAATACCGTATCTGCCTTTGAAGTACAACATCAGGGATGGAGGTTTTTTCTTAGGTCAAAGTTTTGGAATTCTGACTGGCATTAGACAACAGACTTCTGTATAGTTTTGCCCTGGAAGCAAATTCTCAAACAAGCTGTCTGTGCAAAGGAAATCAGTGCTTTGTAGACTTGCAACTAAATCAGTCATTGTAGCTACTGCAAGAGGTTGCTTCAGTCATTTTGTCTTGTGAGAAATAAGAATTCTGATAAATTGGGATGAAATTGCAAATCTCACTGACGTCTTCTGATAGCACTTGGAAACACCCAGCTGAGATCAGGACCACCAATGTGCTTGTGCCAAAGACTGTCATCACATGGTGGAAAGATAAGGAGTGGGGAAAATGTGTTTTAGGGATAGAGGCAAGTCCACAGGAAGGCTCAGCAGTCAAGACCATGCCCTCAATCACCCAGCATGGGGAGTTGCAGGGTACTGAGCCCTGCACCCCATGTCAGTGCCGTGGCCAGGTGCCAGCCTATAGCCCGGGTGTGGAGAGCCTCTGCTGAGGGACCAGGCAGGGGCAGAGCAGGCAGAGGGTGGCCGAGCATAGCTAGTTTTCTTTGCAGGGAGAGGTCTCCAAGGCCCATTCCAGAGCATGCTCACCTATTCCTGGTGAATATCTCCCCGTGTTCATGTTTGTGGGTTGCACTCACGCAGACTCTCATGAACTCAGCAGCCCAGAAACCTCCTCTAACTTACCTGGCACTTTACCAGCTCAGCTTTCACAGTTTCTCTCAGTAAATTTGCAGTTGAAGGTTAAGATATTAAAAGTGCATTTTTAAAGCTAAAGATCTGGTCTCGAGTGCCCTGCTGAGGGCTGTCCCACCACTCCGAGGAGAGGCCTGGGAGTCCTGCACTCAAAACCTTGCATGGTCAGCAAGGGAAACTTGTTCCTGGAAAGCTCTCTCTGATGGAGCAGAGCCCATTGGATGTCCAATCTCCAAAACAGAGACAGTGTTCAGCCACAGTTCTGCAGGGAGAAGAGGCCAGCTCAGACTGTAAGTGTCACCTTTGAATAGGGGCAAAAATCCCTGTTCAGCTGATTGCTGGCTCCTTTCCAGCTCTGTGTGTATGTGATATATAACTATCAGAAGCACAAGGGCACAGGGCATCCTTCAAACTAAAGGGGACTATCACTTACCCTTGGCTTTTCTTCTGAATGTCATTGTTTTCTAGAGTTGTAACCTTGTACATAACTCCTCAAAGCCACAGAGTACATGATCAGTGAAGATTTCCACCACCAGTTGCTTTGGCAAGTTAGAATTAGTCTAGAAAAGAAAAGTGACAGCTACAGCAGCAAGGCAGGGATCAGAGCAGGGTCACTTCCAACCCCATCCCTACTTGCTGCAGTACAACCATCCTTTATGGAGCAGCTCTTGCGAGGCCGGGGCGAGGGCAGCTGGTGCTTCTTAGTATCCCTGGGAGTGACAGCCCTAGTCACTGTGCTTTGGGTCTCGTGCCTCTGACACAGGCTGAAGGTTCCCACCTTGCTTCACTGCATAGAAACAGGGTCATCAGCACTTTCTGGGTGCTTTGAAGCCCTTGAGGTGGGGAGCTTTGGCATTATTAGCTGGCAGATACGATAGCCCAGTAAAGTGTTAAGTCAGCCGGCAGCAGCTAATCCCTATTAACTCCCAATACCAAGTGATTGTGCTGTGTGAAGTGACCAAAGGTGCACATCAAACTAAGGGTCAAAATGCTGTTGCAATCTTCACTTGAGTGCAGAAGCAATGGAGGGAAGACATCAGTTGTTGAGCGTTCGATTCTGAAATCCTTTGGGGTAACAGGTGGACACAGCCTCGGCAAGGTGAGAGTTCATCTGCTGTCTTCTGGTAACGTTAGAGACACTCGAACGGCTTACAGATGCTATTGAAGCCTCAGGAGTAAACTGCACCTTCATTAATAGCTCTTGGCTCTTGCATCATTACCTGTGACACAGCTGTCTAACAGCTGCGGAGTCACTCCTGGGGGCTGTGGGGCTGGAGGAGCAGCAGCAGCCTCAGGTCACTGCCCGCAGTCCCCTGGGCTCCCTTTGCAAGGGGCACAGGAGCCCGAGGAGAGATCTCACCATCTCTGCTCTCAGGCAGCAGCGTGTTACCAGCGCTGTCCCCGTTTGCCTGTGATGGCAGCTCCTGCCCCTGCCTGCCTCGGTGACCTTAGTGCCGATGGGAGTTTCATGCATGGACAAAACGAGGTGCTCTCCCCCAGACATTATACCTCTGACATTCCTGCCACCAGCTGAGAGCTGTTTCTCAAGGGAAACGGTGAAAGTCATGTTGGATAGGCAAAGCTGATCCAAACCCGCTAAGGATTTCCCATAGCAATTTTGAAAACAGACTTTTCCCCCTATCCCTTCCCAGGTAAATTATGCAGGCTTTTTATCTTCCAAATCATGGACAACAAATCGATCTCAATTCCAGAATTTTTTTTCTTTGGCTTTCTTTACAGCTTGATATTTATCAACTATTTATTTTTAAAGGAAAACATTTTCCTTGGTAAAAGAGGGTAATTTCCACTTAAAGGGAGGAGGGAAAGTTCAGTGGAAAATTTGCAGCCATTTCTACTAAAGATATTTCAACTAGACAGAACAAAGTGCTTGAAAATAGCACTACGTATCCCCTGGGCTTCGTCCAACCTACTTTCTGATGTTTCCCGAGATGAGGTGCCACAATTCCCATCAAGAAGCTGCTCCAGAGCCCAGCACATTGTGCCTTCACAGCCCCCCCACAGCCAGGCCTGGCAGGAGGGTACACACTGTAGTATGATTTGTATTCCTAGCCTATGACAGATGCCAGATAACTTCATAGCTGTTGCACTGGCAGAAGTAAATTACCCACCCCCACCACCCCTTTAGCAAAACTCCCTCATTGCCAGCTCTCACGGTACAAAGAACGAATGCCAGCTTTCTTGTCTATTAATTACAGTGCCATCAAGAACGGCTAGGTGACTTACAACACTTAAAAATCATCACCTTGACACCCAGAAGAATAGGAATGATTAGGAAGGAAAGTCTAGAGCTAGGTTTTTTTTTCCTCCTGATCCATTTTAAAATGTCAAACATTGAGGGACTGCAAATCCCCTGGGGTTCCTGGAAATGCCCGTGGTTTCCTTGCACAGAGCGTACACACCTTACATTCAGCCAGGCAGGACTAAGCAGCTGATCCAGGGCTATTTTCACTTACATGACATTGTTCCACAGGAAAGCTTTAAGCTGGTATAAATCATACCTTCCACCATAAGCACCTCAAATGAGAAGCAGGACCTTTGTATTTGTTGTTTTTATGTATCACACCAGCCTTTTTCACGCTTTCCCATAGCATTCATGGGGTGAATGTTTGGAGCATTTCATTCCCTGAATAGCTGAGCCATCCTAAAACTCCAAGTTTCATGATTTTGCCTCCAGAAATGGCTTCCTAGGACATGAAAAAAACCCAGTGACAATCCACTATATATGCCAAAGCCATTTCCCATTACCCAATATTCCTATTTTAGGCTTTATGGAGAGCGCCCCACAGGCAGACGCACCCCTGGGCTGCAGAGCGAGCCCAGAGCCAGCCCTCGGAGGGGGATGGCCAGGCCAGCCCCCAGCCCCAGCCCCCTCACACAGCTTGCTCTGACCCCCTTGAGCGGGTGGCAACCACAGGAAAACACAATTTCTGTACTTTCTACTTATTTACATGCCAGTTAGGTGTTGCAGCTGCCTGTGCACCACCAGCATCACAAGTTGGGGTACCCACCCGGCCCCCTCCCAGCACCCCCCACACCGGCTGCAGGAGAGGAATGGCAGCACCAGAGCTCCCCAAACCCTCAGGACTGGCCTGCTTTGGGGGCATTGCAACCAAGAAATCCCCCGTGGAAGCCAGGCCAATGGCTGGCTGCTGGGCTTGCAGGGGGTGCAGCAAAGCAGAGCCCTGCAGCACCCCAGCAGGCAGAGCAGCACCACCCCATTGCAGGGGAGGTTTATACCCCAGAAGGGAGGGAGGGATGGCTGGGGCAGCTGCGGGCCGAGCCCGGAGCAGAGCCGGAGCAGAAGCAGCGTGGGCAGAGGGCGGCACAAAGGCAGCACCACGGCCCCTTCTCCCCAGCTGCAGGGCTCACCCACCCTCTCGGCCCCACAGGGGTTTTCTGTACACAGGGGCTGATGTTCCCCACGGATCCCATGGCTACACGAGAGGTGTCAGCAGAGCCGCCGAGTCGCCAACAGGAAGGGTCACGCAAGTGCCAGGAACCATGGCCGGTGCGGGTGGGCTGGGGCCGCCCGTGGGGTGACGCCGCAGCCACGGGGCATGGCAGGGAACACCCGGAACCCCTTAGTCCTGGAGCCTCACTGCACTCCCCACTTTCATGAAATAGTAGGAATGCGGAGACCTGACTTCAAGGATTTCGCGAATCTGGAGAGGCTTTGGCAAGAACAAAGCTTTGAACTCGGGGCACTGCCAAGTTCGCCTACTGTGGCATTGAGCTTAAATGCAGTTTGATTCGATTTTGGTTGCAGGAATTATCTTAAAATGTACTACATTACTGAGCTGGGTGTGCCGTAAACATGAGCCAAAGCACTCGCTTAGTTCTGAAGTTTCTATAGAAAGCAAACTGAAGTCAGACGCGGATGATGGAGGGAATGGAAGCAGCTTCCCGGGGACAGGACGGTGCACGCTGTCCCTCAGGCTTGCTGGCAAAACGTCTGCCCCACTGTGACCTCTTTTTGCTGCAGCTTCCCCCCTCCTGGGCTGGGTGCGGGGAGTAAGGACGCTTTTCACATCCATACAAAATGGTATTTCCCAGGATTAAGGGTTCTTTCAGGGGTTTATTTTTATCTCCCCAGTGCAGCGGCACAGGTAGGCAGCTCCCGCTGCTGCTTTGCTGAAGCCATTAATTAACACATGGTGATGGACCCCAATCCAGGGCTGAGCCCCCCGGCGCAGGACTGACAGCAGCTTTGCCAGGCGAATTACCAGGGAAGACATTTCTTCTTCTGTAGGACAACATGACTCTCCTCATCACATAACACTGATCGGGTTAGATGGAGCATATTGTATTTTTCATGTGTCAGATCTCTTGCTGCAGTTACTGCTTCGTAATACGTGGCTTGTCAAGTGAGAGCCAAAATCATCTCTGGTGCAACTCCCACCTGGGGACTGCGGGGAGCAATCCTGTCCCAGATGTAATCTTGCTCAGTGATAAAACATTTCCTAGGGCCAAATTCAAAACAGAAACAAGCTGTTCCAATCCCAGGGTCCATGCAGCAGCATTTTGTGCTTGTGCAGCCCCTGAGCCTCCCAGCCCGAGCACAGGCAGAATGGGAGCCGGCCCCAAGAGGCACTGGGGTGGTGGGATGGCTTGGGGGCTATTCCCCAAGGATCTTCTGAACAGAGCTGCTTCACCCACAGCCACATCCCTGTGGAAAGGGCAGACGAGAGCAGTCACCCACCTCCCCACCCCACCCTGCACCCGGTGGGCTCTGCCCCTCGCAAGGGCTCCGGGGACCGGGCTCACAAGCCCAGTGTGCTGCTGCATGTCTGATCACGAGCCATCTCCACTCCCTGCAGGCCTGGACTGTGAATTTGGTTGCGATGGAGACCGTGTCCCTGGAGCACCAGATCCAGAGCGTGCAGCGGCACATTGCTTTTCTGAAGAAGGAGCAGATGGAGCTGCTCCATGACCTGCACCTGGAGATCCTCCGCTTGCAGAAGCACTGCTCAGGTGAGTGTTGGGGTGGCCGCGGCATGTGGGAGCTGCGTGCCCACAGAGCATGTTGGGCAGGAAAGCTCCTGCTGGCACCCCAGGTCCTGGGGCCAGTCCCACATGGGAGCTCGCGCTGGCATTCAGCAGGATGCAGAGGAGGAGAGCGCCAAACCACAGGGGACCCTGCTCGCTGTGGGATCAGGGGATCTCCATCCCTTTCAGTCTCCCGCTTGCACCCCTGGCCCAGGTGCCACCAGCCCCTCCCTGGACCATGCTATGTGGCCACAAAATCTGGTGTGGGTCAAAACCTCTGAAATCACTCGTCTGCGAATGGGTACCAGCAGCTTCCTCCAGCTGCAACACTGAAGAACCAGGGCATCAGCTGGCCAGGCAGGTGATAAGACAGGAGGCTGTATAGATAATCCATCACTAAAACCCTCTCCCTTTCTTTTCACACTGTGCTCAGGGCACACTTCGGAACGAGGATTAGCCCCAGTAGCTCAGCACTCTCCCCGGCTGCATGTTCCCGCACCTTGCTGTAGGAAGGTTCGGCTGTAGTAGTCGCTACCCCAAGGGATTCACTGGTGTAAGGAAAGGGAAAAACCCAGCATTAGCCAGCAAGATGGTCCTGCCTTTTCCTCCCGTGATCTGTGCCCACAAATGTATTCTGATCATTAAAATGTGAAAATAGTTCATCATTTCTCCCAGATGCCAGTGGGCTAAGGGAAAGAAGAGAGTTGAACGCCGTCAATAATGGGGGCATATTGGACCCCTTTCAGAACGGGAGGAAATGTGATTTTCTTGTATATTTTGTCACTCTTTATTCTTTTGCACACAGAGAGGTGAAATCTGGTCCCTTCCTGTCGTCCCAGCCCAGAGCAGTCTGGCACTAGTGTCAGCGTTTGTACCCCCTTGCTGTGCTTTACTGCTGCGGTGCTGAAAGAGCACTAACGCCAGCAGCTTCAGCACATGCATTCCCTCACCCCAGGTTGCTCCCTGCTCCGGAGGGAAGGTCCCTGCCAGGCATCCTCAGCAGCCCCGCACACAGAGGCTGCAGTCTCCCAGCCTTTCCCGAGATTGGGGGCTGTCACCAGGAGCCTGGCCGCATGGGAAAGGGGCAAGCGGCTCCCCAGGGTCACGGCAGACCCTGCAACACCCGGCCGGGGTCTGCCCATCTCCAGTCCCAAGGAAGCGCAGGCACAAGCCCAGTGTGGGGCTCGGGGACCTGCCCCAGCTGCAGGGCACACAGCCACCAGCCCCACACCCATGGCCCCGCTGTGGCAATGTTGCCCTCCCCTTCAGCCAGCCTCGCAAGAGCGACAGCTCCCCGGCCTCCTGCTTGCCACTGAAACTCATTCCAACTTGTGCCATCGCTCTCATCAATAATTCAGCCGTAGCTAATCACTCCCTGTCTTCCAGCCTCTCATCCTCCCTGATTCCTGAGAAACAAAGACATTTCTGCATTGATAGAATTCTCTGTTTTCCCCCATCCTTTATGAGCTTTTGCTGTTCTCATTGTTTTCTTTTAATGGCTTCATCTACAGCCCCTCCAGATAGGTGAGAAAGCATAATTCTCATGCCTAAATCAGGCTGGGGGGGTTCTGAGTCCCCAGGGCCAGAAATAAGCCCGTTGCACAGTTGGATATTAGCGATCTCCTTCCCAATGTGACCAAAAAACAGCACTGTCTGACCAGCCAAGTCACATCTTCATCTGCAAGATGTGTTTGATTCTGCAACACCTTTCCATTAGGAGCGATGGGGGCAAAGCCCCTGGTTAGTGTTAAGATGACTTTGCTGGTGGTTTGAATGCTGTTACCTGGTGGGGCTGTTTGCACAAGGGAAGTGGAGTTGGTAAGTCAGCACTTCCCCTGTTGTGGCCCTGCAGAGCTGTGCCAGCTGCCCTGGAGCTGTTATTTCAGACCTTAATTTTTGCACCATCCTCTCGGTCTCCCCAAGGCGTCACCGTTGGAAATGCCCACCGTCCTGCAGAGCTCTGTTTCTCAGCTGCCACCCACTCAGCCCTGAGAAGCTCCACCCGCTTGCAGCAGAGCAGCAGTGGCAGTTTCCAGGTGCCAGAGCCCTCGCCGACGGAGGGACCGTCTGCTCCGAGGGGTAGTCGAGCTGGCTGTGTGCGAGGGGAGCCCAGGGGAGGCACACAGCAAGCCAGCGCCTTTGGATCCAGCGTGGATCCAGCAGCAGAACAGC
This sequence comes from Sula dactylatra, assembly GCA_013389905.1. Lineage (NCBI taxonomy): Eukaryota > Metazoa > Chordata > Aves > Suliformes > Sulidae > Sula > Sula dactylatra. The sequence goes on from WEKW01031054.1 coordinate 590,628, forward strand.
CGTGTTCAGAAGGGACCTTACTCAAGTAAAGAGATCCCCAGGTTTGCTGCCTCTGGACCCAAAGCAGTTCCCCTGGCTGCACCCAGCATCCCAGGAGCCTCCAGTACCAAGGGCTGCTGCTGAGCCAGCAGCAAGAGCTGAAAGCTGGATGGAGCCTTCGTGTGCTCAGTCCCCACGAGCCCCCAACGCCCGGCAGCCTGGTGCCCTTCACGGCAGCCTGGCGGGAGGGGGCGGCTGCTCTGGGCAAATACCGCAGCCCTTGCTGCGGGACCAGGGCAGAGCCAGCCCCAGCAAACCCCCGCAGCCCAGTATTCCCAGTCAGAGGCTTTACAGGAAGGTAACGCAGCCCAGAGCTGCGTGCTGTGATTCATTTATTGGAACGAGCCTGGCATTACAGAGGAAAGTTGGCTTCTGTCCCACTCCCTTTATATTTGCAAGGTATAAACACAGCAGAAATAGCAAAAGATACCTCTGACTCTTCTGTTTCTCCTTTTACTGGAAGATGAGCTCAAGCCTTGTGGCAATAATTAGCCTGCTCAGTGGTGTTAGCAGAGCAATGGAGGGAAGGCTGGTGCCAGGAGGAGAGTGGGGTTTGGGGGGATCCCTGCAGGCAGTGTGATGGCTCAACGGGCTGTGCTGATGGTCCCTCCGCACCCTCACATATCAGGGCACCAGGACGGTCCTCCCAGGCAGCAAAGGGGGAAGCCTGACATGTTGAGAGAAGCCGTGACTTTAACTCATTTCTAGCTTGCCTGTGAGCGTCTAGCCCCCCTGAGGGGCACAGAGCTGCTTCCAAGAGGGTCACGGGCCCTCGGACAGCTGGGGCTGGGCAAATCCTGCGGGACAGACCCATGTGTCCTAGCCCACGACAGGGATTACAGGCCAGCGTGTCCTAGCCCATGGCAGGGAATACAAACCCCTCCTCAGTTGCCTCCTGCACCAGGCAAGTTGAAGGGCATCACACAACAGTGCCCTGTCCTCTGCCCTGCGCAGGGGACACGCGGAGGCACCAGGGCTGAGCAGAGGAACCTCTGGGAGCCAGATGGAGCCGGGGCTGGCAGCGCAGGAGGCAGGATATGGAAGTGCAGAGCAGCTGGATCCATCCCGCAGAGGCCAGGACCACCTGAGAACCCTGTGGGGTGGTCTCCCTTGGATTTGCCCCTCAGGGGTCCTGGGGAAGGTACTGGGGCAGGTTCCCACCAGCCCCCGTGGCTCCAGTGCAGAAGTCAGGACCCGAGCTGTGCCCTGCACTCACTCAGCAGGGCAATGTCTTTGGAAATGGGTGACTGCTTTAGTTTTCATTTGAAATATATCTGAGACTCCAAACCTATTATTTTAGCTTCAGAAAAATAACACAATTGCCATTGATTTCCAATGGGGCAGTTGGGAGTGCTGAAAGCTTTCCAGAAACTGCATTACGTTCTCCGTTACTTCCGCCTTCTCACTACAGATTTGTTTTCCAAGACAGACAGGCAGAGCAGCCTGAGCCAAGCGTTTTGTTTCAGAAGGATGGCGGTGATGAGGATTAGAGTCAACATGAAAGCAGATTAAAAGAAAAATGTAGGGCAAAGATTAACCATTTGAACTCATTTTCAGAGGAAAAAAAGCCCCCAAACAACCAAATGCTGCTGCTGCCCCTCTCAGAGCTGCTGGTGGTTTGGTGGGCTGTGATAATCAATTCAAAAGAGATTGTCTGTGAAAGTGTGCAGGTTAAAGTGAACTCCAGAAAGTCCCTGAGCTCCCTCCCTCACTGCCCTTAGTGGGCAGGTTTTGTAGCCCCAGAGCTAGGCAGAGAGCAGGCAGAGTCCAGGCAGCTAGCAGGCAGCCTGTCGGGGCTGAGCAGGCAGGCAGGGGCTGCAGCCCTGAGATGGGCTCGTCCCCGCAGGACGCTGCCCTCGCTGCTGCTGCTGCTCCCCAATGCAGCGTGGGCGTGGGGCACCTCTGCCTGCAGCTGCCTGCGCCCGGACCCCAGACTCGCTGTCCTGGGCCCGCTGCAGCGGGAGATGGGACAGTCGCAGGGACACTTTGCAGTGCCCAAGGTCTGCAAAGAGGAGCCTCCCTCGGGAGGCTGGGGCCATATCCCACAAACAGCAGCTCCTCTCCAGTGCCACCACTGCCTTGTTCCCCTCCACACAGGGAGATACCTGCAGCACCCAGGCAGGGTGAGAGGATTTTGAAGGCAGGCTGAGAGGATTTTGAAGGCACGCATTGCCCCCGGAGCAGGGCAGCATCCTCCTGCGGGCACATCGCACAGGGACGAGGCCTGCTTGTGTCACGTGCAGAGGCAGAGATCAGCCTGGAAGCAGTAAATTATGAAATACTTCGGGTGGCAGCTTACACTTTGGTCTATTTTCAGTCCATTGCTCTGCTCTTTGTCCTGATTTAAAGCACTGAAAATGGTGCAGCTGGCGAAATGGAAGCTCTCCCCCCGCCGTGGGGCAGGCCTGCAGACAGTGCCTTGGCCACGTCTCAGGGGCAAGCACTGTGGCAGATGCCAGATCCAAGGCTGCTTAATAACGTATAAATTGCCAGAATCGTCTATTTTTGGTTCAGCCTGTGGCTGGTGCTCCGAGATGGCCATGCTCACACCGGGGGCCGGGCAGAGGCAGTGCTGCAGCTGCGGTGATTGCCACTGCCCCGGCAGCCCCGGTGGGGAGCAGGGGGAGACACAGGGTGTGCGTGGGACGGGCGGGATGCTCCTTCTCACTCCTGTTTGATTTCTCTTCCAGAGCTCACCCATGACCTGGAAATAAAGGAGCTGGAAGCCCGCCAGCAAGGTAAGAGCACAGGTTGTGCGTGAGATAAGGGGGAGCGTGTGTCGGTGCGGGGGGCCACCCGAAGAGCCTGCGGCCGGAGGGCCCATCGGGGCTGCCCAGGAAGGGGACATGGCCCTTGTCTGCAGGGGACAGTCAGGCTGAGGGCAGGGCTACAGCTGGGAAGTCAGTGTGCACAGCCTGTTGGCAGCTCCATTAAATGCCTGAGCAGCCATCTAGGAAGGTTTTGCATGCGAAAGCCAGCATCCCTAGGTCGGCTTTACTCAAGCCCTGACACAGACCCCGGGAGCAGCTCACAGACCCCCAGAGTGGGACTTAAAGCCTGCAAACTCTTCAGCCCAAGGGAAAAGCCAACAAGGACATTATCAGCCCCCGCCCCCCCAACTCTGCTTACTAATTGCAAACCAGACATTGATTCAGAAAATCTCCTGGCACTCTTGGTTCATTAAACAGTCAGTTTTGCCCACAACGTAATCTTTCTCATTCCAAAATAAGGGGGAGAAAAGTCTTGGTGCATGAAAAATGTCTGCAAGCTCCAGGCACCGTCCCAGGCCCCAGACCAGCAGCAGAGAGCTGCTCAAAAGGCATTTCCCAACACACCGTCCCCTCAGGCCACCCGGCCTGTCCTGCAACCCTTCCTGTGGCAGCCCTGGTGCTGGGACAGGCAGCCTGGCCCCGCTGAAGAGTCTTGGCAAAGCACTTCTCCAGCCCAAAGGCAGCCTCATCCACCTGAGACAGGCAGACGGGGCTGGGGGTAACTGGAAACCCATGGGCAATTCCCCCATCCCAAGGCTGCACCACAGGCAAGACATCTCCTGCCAGATCAGCATGGCACAGGCGCTGGCAAGCAGCGGGCTGGCCCCTGCGACCTGATGCCCAAGGGCAGGTTTTCAAATGAAAGCCTGTGCCGAGGGACACAGGAGCAGGGAGCTAGCACTGAGCTCACCCTGATTTCGGCTCCTCTCCTCCAGCGATGAGTGCCCAGATGGGTACGGGGCCCAGCCACAGGCTGGGCTGTGCCTGGCTGCACACGGACACACCAGCGGAGCAGGGACACCCCAGAGACAGCATCCCGCTGCCAGCATGCAGCTGGACCCCGTTCCCCCACTTCCTGAGCATCCCTCTGCCGTAGCCCCTCATCTGGAGGCAGATGCGGCTGCTCCCTGCGTCTCGCACACACACACACACACGCAGCCCTGACCCACAGACCAGAGTCTGGACAGCCTGGCGCCTGAGCGGGATGCATTGGGCAACTCTCCGGGTGGTGGACTCTGGCTGGTGGACCCCATGGGCAGGACCTGGACATTCCCTCAAAGGATGGGCCTGGCTCATCTGCCCCTCCCAGGCAGCCGGCATCCCCCTTCCAGCAGGGCTGCGTGCCCTGCGGCTCCCACCGCCTGCCTGGCTGGGACCATGGCCCCACTCCATCCACAGCCCGGTGGGGAGGGGGTGTGTGTCGGTGTCCCTGGGGTGTCCCTTTGGGCTCCATCCTGCCTGGCTTTGGCTCTCTTTCAAGGTGCCACAGGCTAAGACTGCCCTCACCACGCTGCCAGCAAATGCTACCACACAGCTTTGGGAGACACATCCCCATCCTCAACAGCACACGGGTCAGGCAGGGTCAGGCAGCAGTGCCCGGGAACCCATGGCCAGCAGAGGATGCTCTGTGAACATCCCACCTCCTTTCCCTCCTCCATCCCAGGGATGAAGCTGAAACTCGCCCCTGGCACTGCCCGGGCATGGTCCCTGGCGCCAAGCCCCAGACTGCACTTCGTCCTCATAGCTGAGGCTGGCAGTGCCAGGGTGGGCACGGGGCTGCTCTCACTGGGGCCGCCAGGGTTCTCATCCCTTGGCAGTACCCCCGCTCAGTGCCGTGGCCGGCACCAGGGGGATTTGGCACTCCCAGCCCCAGGGCCATCCCCAGGAGGAGGATGCGCAGCGGGCGGTGCACACCCAGACCCTCTCAGGCCATTGCAGCCCCCAGCAGACTCCCATTGCCACCTTACCCCCCTCCTCCCGCTGAGCCTGAGGTCCCTTCCGCACACGGGTGGGCTCGCTGCTGGCAGGAGGGCCTCACGTCCAGCCTGCCTGGTGTCATCGGTGCGTCACAGACCGTAATTTGCGGCGAGTCCCACCCACAGGACTCTGCCCATCCTTCAGCCTTTTAACAGCTTACAAAGAGTAGGATCGCATTTGCCACATTTATGGGGCAACCACCTAATTTAAGATGCTATCAAATGATTGCTCTTCAAATGCCACTCATGCAATAATTACTGTGTGCAACTGCCTCCCTTAAGATCTCATTATAAAGCATTTTTCCTCTGCAGAAGACACTTAGAAGCTGAGGCTATAAAGCAGTTGCAAATGGTATCATAAAAAGCAGAGATTATTGCAGACAATGGGAGCAGGCCTGGGCAGGCAGGGGTGAGCACAGGTGGGTGCCAGCTCTCGGGATGGGGGTTAGGGAGCGATCGCTCTTCTCCCTGCACCACACCAAGGGCTGGGTGCAGGAGCTTGCAGCCAGGGCTGCCAGGGGCAGGAGTCCGGCCGTGGGCAGGGAGGGTGCACCTGGGCGGTCTGGCCCCCATGCCCCTGTGCTGGGCTCACAGCCCGGCCCTCCCGCTGCCTGCTGAGCTCAGCCCCTTCACTGCAAGGGTGCAAATCCCCCGTGCTGGCTGCTCCCGTCCCCCAAACACCTCCCAGGGCTGAGCATGGGGAATGCAGCTGGTCATGAGCTGCAGTGGCTGCAAGTGGAAATCTGTGCCTGGGCCATGTCCCCAGGGTCTGTGAGAGCCCTGTGCGAGCAGCACACCTTTCCTTTTGGAGGTGATAATGCTTTTTGGCTGAGGACAAGAGCACTTTGAGCTACTCCCCCCTGTTCCTTCCCACCCGAGAGTGCGGAGGGGAGGCGAAATCCAGCTGCCAGCAACGCTCCAGTCTACTCCTTCCCATTTCAGAGCATCCTTCCCAATGCATCACCTCCAAGACAGTTCCGCTGTCCCAAGTGCAAGACCACCACCCATGGTGATGTGACCCAATGGTCAACCCCCCAGTACAGAGGGCTCCCAGCCATGCCAGCCTGCAGGAGCACTTCTCGGGGTGGAGGGGTGCTCAGGCCAGCCCTGCCCTTCTGGGGCATGGGGGCACCTTCCCTGGTGCACAGAAGTGGGTTTCTGTGGACCTGCACGTGGCCACGGGGCAGGACCTGGGTGCCCTTGTACAGGGACGCCTTCAGTGCATTTCCACAGCGGATCGAAGGCTGCCCAGAGGAGAGGAGAGAGTCACCATGAAATGAGTCACTGTGGCTGCCATTCTTCCCCTCCATCCCTCATCTCCAGCTTTTCAAGGTCATTAGGCAGAAGGGATTGGGGAAATGCAAGGTTTTGTTATCCAAATTGCTCTACAGGTGTTTACTCAACGCAGTGTCTTGAGCCACCATGGCAGGTGGGATGGAGGAGGGATGGATGGCAAGTGGGATGGATGGTGGGATGGATGTCAGGCAGGCGTTATCCTCCTGCAGGCAGGTGGAAGGGAGCCCACGTGGGCTGGCCGGGGCGGCGCCAGGTGTGCAGGATCAGTGTGCAGGGCCCCATGTGAAGTCACGCTTTTTGGGTGCCTGTGGTGTGACTCAGAAGGGCCGGGGCAGGGAGGGCGTCCGTCACCTGCCGAGGTGTGGGAAGGGCAGGGAGGGTGGTGGGAGCCATGGGGAACCTGCCGCTCGATGCAGTGCCTCTGTTTTAACAAGTCCCGTCCACGCCCTGTCGCTGGCAGGCAGCTGCTGCCAGGAACTGAAAGATGAACAGGTCAGGCATTAGTAACAAGAGGTGATGGCATGGTGAGTACGCAGCATCCAGGGGCGGCTGGCTGCCTGGCCATCCTGCCCCCCAGGACGGGCTCCCCCTGAGCCCACTCATCCTACTGAGGGTGGGGGTCCCTTCCCTGGCCAGCATAGCCCGGCTCCTCCTTAATCCTGGATTAGCATCTCCATCCTCTAATCTGTGGCTGTGGAGTCTTGGGGCTTGAGGTCAAAGACCCCTCCTAAATTGGGCTGATGGTTTCACTGCCACCGTTTCCTTTTCTCTCCCAGCCCATACACTCCCTGTGCCCTCTGTTTGCACACACTCAAAGTCACTTTTAGGGTGAAAAACTAGTTAACCAGGGAAATTTTAAAACTGCAGCATGAGGCTGCAGTGAGGAAGAGGTGGCAGATTCCATGGCAACAGCATCTCCGCTCAAACTGCCTTTGCTTTCATCCCCCCATGTTTGAGCGTTACACATCCCACCGGCACCGTGCCTGCAGCACCGCTGCTCAGGGCTGATGGGGCTTCCCGTGCCCGCCTGCGGCGCGTGGGGAAAGGCTGCCTGCGCTGGCAGGGAGCCCGTGCTCAGGCAGCTCATGGGGACTTTTGGAGCCCCAGCTCCCAAAGGTGCCCACGCAGCCTCGATAGCGCTGCTAGGACATGCCAGCACCATGGAGCAGCCGGCAGCCACATCCATGTGCCCTCACAGCCACGTCAGGAGCGTGCGGGGACCCGCCAGGAGCGGTGAGCCGAGGCCATCGTGCCAGGCTGAGCCCCCACTGCCTCCCCTGACCGCCTTCTGTGCCTTGCCCCTGCAGATGTGCTGGACCGGGAGCTGGAGGAGAAGTGCCGGGCAATGGAGGCCCAGCTGCAGGAGAAGGAGAAGGACAACCTGGAGCTGCGCAAGGAGCTGCGGCACAAGGAGACGCTGGTGGCCGCTCTGCGGTCCAGCCTCCGCAACAAGGAGCGCCGGTTCCTGGAGGAGCTGAAGCGGCGGAGCCACCGCGTCACCATCCTCGACACCGAGCTGCAGAAGCAGACGGAGGCGGCCGCCTACCTCTCCCTGCAGCTGCACGCCACCGCCCAGCGGCTGCCGGGCCCCCGGGCGAGCGGGCGGCCG
>WEKW01031054.1:606743-654367 GCA_013389905.1 Sula dactylatra
CGCCAGGCACGGGGCGGGCTGCGGCGGCCGCTCCTGGTGTGGGGAGGGCTACGGGAACCCTCGCCAGGCCACGAAGTTCACCCTGGGCTCCAGGCGCGTTGGGCACACCCGGGCGCGGGGTGCTGGCACTGCCCGCGAGATGGACGTTGGCCTGGCTGCGTTAGGTGGCACAAGGCTGGATCATCCTGCATATCATCCTGGGATGCAGGAGCTATCGGCACGTTAGGAAATGCTCAAAAGCAAGAACTTGGGTTTTCCTGGGAAGGGTAAATGCCTTGTTGGAGACATCAGCTGAGAATGACATGCTTTAACTAGTTATTTGCTGGCTGCTCTTGCTTTAAACCAGAGCTTGAGCGGCTCAGGCCGTGGATGAGGTGCAGCCCTGCGTCCTGACATTCCCAGCGCCTGCTCCAGGGCTCTGGGCGCAGACCCTGCTCTGTGTTTTGCTGAGTTTGGCGCATTGTGTCTTCAAGAAGTTATGGTCCTGAGTGCTCATCTAAGGCTCAGCCTTTTCCTCTGATCTTTTAACATACAAGAAAAAAGGGTAGAAGCAGCATGGTTTGTGGCTGGCCTTTGTCCTGAGGCGCTTCTATCCGCTGTGCAAGTGACCCGCCACTTCCTTCCTCCCCTGATTTTATGGTGGCAAGGTGAATTTCTGAAGTTTGTCACCTAAAGCAAAGTTCATTGGTGTTTGGTGCTGGAGCAGGCTGGATGCAGTTCAAACGTGGGGAGTGCAGTGCTGAAAGCCTCCCCCTCCCCCCACGCACACCGGTTTTTAAAGCAGGGGTTTTTAAAGCAGGCGTCACGCCTGCGGTGCCAGCAACTGGGTTAAAAAGTTACGCTGTGTAATCCCAGCCTCTCAGGGTGCAAGCTGATTGTGGAAGGAGGCAGGGAGGCGGAAAAATCCTCCCGGTGTTTCAGCACTGCACAATTGCTCAGGCACCTCGTGGGTCTGGGGAGGAGGGGGAGGAAGGCTCTTGTCACAGGAGTCTGGGGCTGAGGTGGTGCCGCTGGCTGCGTGGCTCCCAGGCAGAGGTGCCGTGCTGCGGTGAGGTGGGGGCAGCCTCTCTGCGCTGGCATCGGCAGCGTTAGGAGCTCTGGTTCGCAGACCTCCCTTTCTGTAAGGGAAAATCGGCCTTCGGTCTGGTGTACCGCTGCTGCTGTGCGGCTTGTGGAGCACCCGTCTGGGGCACCCTGCTTTGTCTGAAGGAGACTGTACCGCTGGGCAGTGGGCAGGCTCCGAGTGGGCTTCTTGCTGAGGACATAGACCCCTTTGCTGTACCAGGCATCGAGACTTGGGGATTTCCTCCACCTGATGATTCCTGGTCTCTACCTCCAAGCCAGACAAAACTGTTGGGGCCACTCTTGTCCTTCTGAGTGCAGAAACATACACAAAAGTGAACAGTTGGGGTTCCTGTAATAATTTCTGATGGGGGCAGTTCTGGGTTAAGTTACATTTCTTATTAGCTAGCATGAGACCAAGAGCCAGCCGTTGTGTGCAGCCTTTCTTGGATTATGTCTGTAGCTACAGTTGTGTCTGCCTTAGAACAAGTTTGTCTCACATGCAAGTTCAGCAGTGCTTCTAGCTACCATAAAATGCTTTTCAGTGCTTGCCTTGTCCAAAGATTTGCTTTTTCTAGCTAGGTCCGTCCATCCGTATTCTTCCAGCCACCCATATCTTCAGCCACGTCTTCTGTTAAAAAAGCAGAGAATGCAGGTTTTAACGGAAAACTGCTGTGGAGGTGAGCATAGCTGTGCATTACTAACAAGGTCAGAAGACTGATTCTTAATCTTGGGATCTGCTATCACTGTCTGTTGCCCAACCTTGGAGGTTCGCTGGTGTTTTGGAAAGGGCTGAATTGCTGGCAGTCGGGTTTTTTGAATATGCAGTTGTAACAGGCTTTGGGGGGGGAGAATTGGAGGAGTATTGTGCAAGAGAAATCCGATCACCGCTACAAGGCTAAGAAGAGGAAAGGAGTGTGATAACAGCATCTGTGCGGTAAGATGGGCGATGGGAACCTGGGGGGATCATGTCTGGAGCAGTTCTGCTGGTGTGATAACAGAGTTGAGCTCGCACTGGAAGCTCGCTGCTCTGCCTGAGCAGCCTTGCTCATGTGTTTCCCAGCTGAAAAGCGGAAGTAAGTAGGTCAGGAACATGCACCTAGATAAATCCACCCGCAGACGCAGGACTGCCTCGTGCACAGTAACTGTTGTGTTGCAGAGTTCTGTGTTTGTCTTCATTGTCTGTAAATGACTAAACTTGGCAGCACACCCCTCTTCTGGCACAGCTTTCCAATGCTTGCTTTGCTTTCTTGCATCGTGCTCTATTGGTTGTACTAGAAAGTTGTTATTTCTAGAAGCTTTAAAGGTCTGAAGTTAATGCATTTTTTTTAATTTGCATTTGAGAAGTGAAACCAGTCCGCGAGGCAGTACTTGGACAGAGCACGAAAGATGAAAACCAATGCATGGCTACTCCCGTGGTGGCAGTGGCTGTCACTTTTTGGAATCAGGTCAGTTTGTTACCAATAGCAGCAAGGCTGTCTAAGGGTTAGCGTTTGGTTCTCACCTGCAAGCACGTGGCTGATGTAGCAGAGCTCTCACATGCCCGTTTGGCAGTTGAGCTTTCTGTTGCATTCCACCTTTTTAATGTTAGCGAGTCTGGGACAAGTGGTTATCTGGCATTTTCTCGACAATTCAGTGTAGATGCACTTACGCAGGCGGCAGACCTTCCCTCTCTGGGTGGGAAGATAGATCTACACTCAGAAGTAAGCTCTTTTCTCAAGCTGAAGAAATAACTGCTGTGGTGCTCACCAGCCGCTTGACCGGTCTTGAGGGAAAAATCCCGTGAAGCCGGCCAGTGAAGTAAGGTTCTTTACAGCTAAGTGATGTTAGAATAATGGCACTTTTTTTTTTAAAAAGCATTTCCTTAGTTGCTGTATGGACAGTAACGACATAAAACTCCTCTGAGCCTGCAGCTTCCTCAAAGGGTTGCGGTACAGATTTTCTCTTTAAAGAGAAAGAGAAGGGCAAACTATGTGTAATGTTCGCAACATAATACTGGAGGATTGTGACTTGTGCCCTGCTTGCCTAGAGCTCCTGTGGGTCAGATTAGCCTGATACCAGCCCTTCTTTCCAGGCACCTTGCTAGCTAACCTCCCGCTGTTGCAGTTAGATGAGGCTGGAAATGGTAACATGGATATTGCCTGTTAGCAAGCAGCATCGTGCAGAGTGCCCTGTGAGCAGGCACTGGGGGTAAGGCTCTGTCTTTACTGTCAGTGGGGCTGAAGCCTGCAAAGCCTGTCCCAGCCTGGAAGCTCAGTGTGCAGGTTTGGCTGGGGTTAAGGAGGGCTCTGGTGCCAGCTCAGGTTATGGCACTGTGCAAGGTAGGACGGGGTGCTCGATGTCCCTGGCACAGGGGTTTCTGTGGGATGGGCGAGCTTCCCAGGCTCCTGCCTGCAGCATGCTTTTGCTGAGCCGCTGGGAGCAGCTGCCCAGCCTGTTTCCCTGGGGCTGTGTGCGGCCCCAAGCAGGCCCAGGGCAGCTGCGGGTGGCTGGCACAGGGCTGGCCGGGTGGGTGGCTGCGGGCTAATCGGCACATCTGTGCCACAGGATGCAGGAAGGCAGTCGGGAGCTACTAAGGACAACATTGCAGCTGTCGGATCTCCCCAGCAAACCTACCCAGAGCTCCCTGCTGTCAGCTCGGCAGGTCTTGGGGCTCTCAGGACTGGTAAAGTTGGTCTTTCCAGGCTTGTGCTTTGTGGAGTTTTTTCCAGAGCCGCTGTGGTTGTGGTGACAGGCATCAGTGGTAGCGCCGGGTGAAACTGGAGTCTTCCCTGTGACACCGTGGAGCCATGGCTGTTGCCTGCCAGCATGGCTGCTTCTGTCTGCAAGCCTGATGTTTGCTGGTCGCACTGCACACAAAGTCTAACGGGATAGTTCACTGTCTTGGGCTCTCGCTGCCTCAGTAGCTTTCTGAAGCTAAGGTATGTGCCAGAATAAAATACATGTACTTGGAGAATCATCGACTGATTCTCGGTATCTGCCTGAAATGTGATTCCTTCATCTGGCTCTCTTCTCTTGAAATTTGAGGAACGTGCTCTTACTAACATAGTTGATGTTTTTGTTGGTGCTGATCTTTGCACTTTGCCTTAGGTCCTAGTCTTTGCTCCTGATTCCTGTGATGTTTGAATTGCTCATCATTGTAGCAGGGTCACCCAGCCAGCTAGTTTCAGGACTAAGTTTCCAAAGTTTTGGCCAGACGGAAAGTTTACAAATGGGTTTAAATGTAGTTCCCAGGTGTGGGGAGCACAGTGTGGGTAACTCAGGGTGCCAAATGCAAAGCATTTCAGTGGCTTTTAAGTGCCTGAGCCAGCAGCTGTGGGACCCCATGAAGGCCCTAGGGCATGGCTGCAATGCAAATGTTCCGGTATCAATACAAATTCAGAAAAGCCACAAAATTCTAAGTAGGCTGGAATGTGGCATGAGTTGTTTAGGTCTATCCAGCCAAATTTTCCTGCGGATGCACAAGAGGTAGGAATGAATAATTTCCCCTCTTGCCATCTGTGGATTGTTACTGCCGGAGGACAGACATCCAGACCAGCGAGCCTGGGGCTCTCGTCGAGAGAGCTGCATGCTGCAGCCCCACCGCGCTCTCGTGCGAGTCAGTCCCTGGAGTTGCAAAGCCGCTGAAAAATAAATGCAGTGCTCATACCTCTACCCGCAGATGGGTTATAACCAATTGGAGTTTAATGACAGCAGAGTAGCTCGAACATTCCACTGTGAGCCCTTATTAAAAGAAGTGCTTGTTGCACCTAAAGTGCTGAAAGTTTCTGGGAAGCTGTGGTTTCTGCTGGGGAGGTAGAGGGGAGGCACGTCCATGCTGTCTCCCACCTCCTCTGACAGGATGTCCTGCAGAAACGTTTCCACTAGGGCCATCTCTGGAGCTAATGCCTATTCATTTAGTCAATTTATTTACATTCATTAAACTATTTTGTTTAATTTATTATTCAGCTAAAATTTAATTTGCATTTGCTATACTGACACCAGCCTTCACATGTTAAAGCTAGCACATACTGCACTGCTCTGAACTTGCTTTGGCTTGAGTTGAAGAAATGCTGCTCAGCTTCATGAGACCTCCTGACCATGTACTTTTCCAGGAGGAGATTTTGCCTCTTCCCAGAGGTCTCCTGATAAGGAGGAAGAGTCGAAGCTGTCAATACTTCTGAACTCCTTCAAAAATCATCAGAAAAACCTGAGTTACCGATGCTGAGGTGATCTGAAAGTTGACGCTGGCTCCTGAGGTCAGGGGGCGCCTTGGACTCCAGGGCTCCCAGGCGGAGGCTCCTGCACTGAAGGAGCAGCCGTGCGGGTGCCTAGGGCTCCTTGCTTATTGGGGCAGGAGCTCAAATGATTTGGAGTGGGAGAGACTTTCCCTTCTGATTCCCTTTCCTGTTAAAAGGACAACATAAGCTAGACAGGGTTTTCTGCGGAGGGCTGTTGCTCTGTTTTTCAGCCGATTTCTGCCTTTCATCTGGCAGGTGGCTTGATGGCACGGAGGCTCGGGGGGCTGCTCCTGGCCTCTCCAGGGCCACCTTTGGAGAAGGGATTGCCCTTCCTCTGTGTGCGTTGTGTTGGCCTTGATCAAGTGATTGCATGAACTGTGTGGTCTTGGCTTTGTTCTAGTTTTGAGATTTTTGTGCTAGGGACGTGGCTTGTGTTTTTCTTCTGCTCAGTGCAGAGCTGTGCCCCTTCCTGTCCATGAAGCCGTGTCGAGTGCTCGGGAGACTTGCCAAGGAAGCCTGTGCCGAAACTTGGGCTGCCCAGGAGTGCAGGGAGTTGTCAGGTTTGCTAACCAGACACGAAGGCTTTCCCGAGCAGGTCCAAGGCCGGTTGGTTGAGGCTGCAGCTCTTGCACATCACATCGTGTGTTTGAAAGATCCAGCTCTTCACCTGTGTCCCAGAAAACCAGGACCACTGAAGGGACCCAAATAGCTGAATGCCAAGCAGCGTGTGTATCGGTATGGGATGCGTGCCTGCATGTGAGGGGCCGTGATGCCCGGCTGATGCTGCCAGTGGAAGGCGAGGAGCAGGCGGCTGCGGCACGGCCTCGCTGGAGGCATGCTGTGGCCTGCTCGGCTGCAGCCTCCCTGGGGCACCTGGTGCTTGCAGAAATCTCCAGCTCCGTAATCCCTGCTTCAGTTGCTGGGATTTCTTAAATTAGCACAGAGAGAGGAGTAGTGTTAGGGGGTTGTGCGTGTGGTTTTGTGGTTTGTTTGCATTTGATATGGCAGAGCAGGGTGAGAGGACAGAAAATTCATCTGGAAACTACTTTCTGGTTCACTGTCTGGCTGTTTTGTGCTCGCCTGCTTAGTATGGATGGCTGTGCCTGGGCCCAGGCGTGCCATAGTAACTGCCCTCGCCTTGTAATTCAATGCATCTCACTTGCTTACAGGTTTGGCAGCGCTGAAGCGCTCTAGCACTCGTCCCATGCTGCACTGGTGCAGCACTCGAGATCCTGCTATTTATAACCACCTCCGGGCCGGGGCGATCGCCCCGGCATCCCTCTGCAAGCACGCCTGAAGAACCTGTTAGATACGCGTCTGGTTTTGTTCTGGCGCGGTGGGGAGAGGAGAGGAGAGCTTCGGCTGCGGGGACTGCTTTTGGGCTTCGTGGATATCATGGTGGTGTGAGCGTGGCGGCTGGGGAGAGGGGCGAAGGCACGTGGTGGATGAAGGTCTCTGGGCAGCACTTTGGGAGAACTGCTGTGAGCCCAGCGTCCAATTCTGGCAAGCTCGCGGGACGTGAGCTGGGGGCGCACAGGACACTGCGTGGAGTCAGCTGCTGGTCGTCTGTGTCCCGCCACCCTGGGGCCAAGTAGGAATTTTCTTTGGAGCAGGCAGTTGACTGCGTGAGAAGGCGAGCAGGTCCCGGCTGCAGAGGGCGAGGGCTGCTGTGTGGGAGTTTGCCTTGTGGGGACTGCAATATATGTGTGCAAACAAAACTAACTTTTCTAATCCAGTGCTGTATGAGCCAGGCTGCTTGTGATCATGGGGAACAGCCTTTTTGCAAACTGCTGCAGGCATGTCACCGATCTAATCTTCCAGACGCGCAGTTTTAACTCGCCTGATGAGAGGTCACCCCTCTTACCAAAGCCTCCCATGAGTTGCGCTGTCTGCCCGGAGATGCCAGAAGCCTCCCGGTGTGCTGAGCCGTATCCAGATATCATTCCCAGTGAGGCAGTGACTGGAAGCCTGCAGAAGTGCACCGAATACATCCAAGACCTATCTGAGGCCAAGGACGAAGACAGAAAGGTGACAGTCTGTGGTAAAAGCTGTTTGAGACCCGGCGTTAGTGTTGCTGGCCTATTCCAGCAGGCAGAGGTGTCCCATGCAGTGGCTGTCCTTCCAGCTGACCTTGGGGACAGGCCGGCAGGGCTGGTCGATCATGCTCAGTTGCTTGAGGCTTGCCAGAGCTGTGTGAAACTTGAGGACAGTGGCTTAGCCCATAGATCCTGCCGCCGGGAGGAGCACGTGGCAGCAGCTGACGCAGGGGATGCGGCCCCTGGAGCACATCCCGCCGGCCGGGGCCACGGCGAGGGACAAGCAGCCTTGCATTTAGACACAGCCTCAGTGGGTCCGGATACCGTGCTGAAACACAGAGGTACTGCTCCCTCCCTGGGGAGCCCCGGGACACCTTCTTCTCTGCCAGCAAGCACGGGGAAAATCCTGCCAGCCCAAAGGACGGTCGTGCCGCCTGTCTCCCCTGGCGAGGTGTCATCTAAGGCTCGGGACACAAGCGCTGGTTTTGTAGCGACGGACTCCGCTGCCTGCCCCGGCGGCAGGTCAAGCTGTGACCCTGAATCTCAGGCACAGGCACTGCCCTCAAAGCAGCACCAGCAGAAGAAGAGGAGAAAGAAAAAGAAGCTCACGCTTCTAGGTGCTCAGCAGCATGGCACTCTGTCGTGCTCATGTAGCCAAAACCCTGTATGCCCATCACGGGGGTGGGTGGCTGCGTGTGCCTGTGGGATGGGGCAGGATGAAGGAGAGGGGAGGCAAGGTGATGTTTTAACTTCATGGCAGAAGGAAAAGGAGGAACGTGGTGAGGTGTCCCACCCAGGCTGTGTACCACAGAGGGACCTGTCTGTGCCATGTCCCTGTTAGCAAAACAAATATAAGGGGGTTTTGCTTTTTTTTTTTTTTTTTTCCTTAATTCTTAAGGCAAATCCTTCTCTTGTTTGTGACTGCAAACGTGGTCCTTGTAAAGGATGGGAGCGGGTCTGCCAGGCCCAGCCTGCAGCAGTGCCGACAGGAGCGTGAGGCAGCGAGGGACCGGAGCAGCATTTGCTCGGAGCCTTTGGCTCCCTTCAGCCGCGTGCGGGTGGGAGGAGATTCCCGAGCTGCAGGGATGGAGCAGCTCTATGGCCGCCCTGAGTGCAGGGACGGTATGTTCCTTCTCCTCCTTTGCCCAGTGCATCTTTCCAGTGCTGTGGGGACAGCGGAGGCCCTGCCAGTTGCTGCGGCGTGGGAGGGGAGCAGCCACTCGTGGGGCGGGTGCTCGGCTGCATCCTGCTTCCCTCTTCTCCCGCTTCTTCACGAACCGGCACAGCACAGCTCTGATGTGGCACCAAATGGTAACTGAGCTGGAGTGGCTTTTGTCCTCACCAGGGCTTCTAGGATATGAGAAACTCATCAGGTTGTTATTTTTCAAGTCTTAAGGTCAAATTTTGCCTTTATTGCTGTATTTTGTTTCTGTTGAGTCCCTGTGCGGTGGCCGAATTTTGGTCTCCAATGCTGTCTTTTGGTGCACCTGGTGTTGTGAGAGGATGTGTAGGGTGACTGACCCAAGCTGGTTTCTTGGTTTCTGGTGTAGCACCTTGTTTGCTTTCCATGTGCCCACCGGCGTGCCAGCAGCAGGTGTTGAGGCTGCAGGCACAGCTGGTTGGGAGAGCGTGCAGAAACTGTCTTACACTGCCCAGAACTCGAAATGCCTTTGAGGAGCCAGAGGCAGAATTTGGGCCCTCAGAATGACACTGGAGCCAATAATAAGAAATGCACTCCAAAACTCAGTGACGGAAAGAGTAGGGTTTTAATTTTCAGTTTTTGTCTCTAATATCGCTGCTGTTACTAAATGTTGAGAAGGAAGCATCTCTGCAGAGCGGTCTGAGTTTGGTACTGTTGCTTCCCCCGCTCTCTAGATCAGGCTAACTTGCAGCAACATAACGCTGCCATCTCTTTGACCTGATCATTTAAAAAAAAAAAAAAAAAAGATTAGTGACTGACTTAAGTTTAGAAAATTTGTGTGAACAATAGTTATTAACTAAAACTTCCCATGATCTACGCTGTCTGTCATTGTATGCAGCCAGCAATGTTCGGGTTCAGGTGTGCATCCTCTTTCGTGCTGGGATCCTGGCCGGTCGGGTTCGTGAGGTGTCCACCACCTCTGCAGGCTCACTGTGAATAAGTGTGATTAAAACAGGGCCTGTCACCTTGGCGTGTGTACTTGTTGTCCAGGTGCAAAGATGAGACTTAATCCTTTTGCTGAACCTCTCTACCAGGTGCGAGCCGCAGTCAGGCGGTCGGTTCCTCCCGGTGAGGTGGTTCCTGTGCCACCTCCTCCTCTCTTCAGTGTTTTGCTTTGCCTGTTCTGCTGATGCTTTAGTCTTGCGTGCACTTGGGGTTTGTTCACGCTGTGCTCTGAGTAGCAATGAGAACATCGTGTTACAGCTCGGCTGCCAGCCAGCGCAAGCCGGAGCTCAGCAGCCTCAGACGCGCCTGCGGGTACAAACCAAGGGCCGAAAGGAGGAGGGTCCTTGCTGGGATGCTGGCACGTCCCTTGGAATGACAGGGGAGCCTGGAGGTCACGGCCTTTGGTCGAGACCGCAAAACCGTGTCTCAAGGCTGACGCGTAGCAGGAGGGATCTCCTTGCTCCGTCTCCAGCAGCGTGAGCAAGGCGGTAAGCGGGAGGAGCGGCTGGGCAGTGCCCTTGGAGCGGGTGGGACCACTTCCTTGTGACTCAGCCACCTTCCGCGAAACCGTCCGAGGTGCATCGCACAGCGCTTTCTTCTGCAGGCGAGAGCTTGCAACTAAATACAGCTACTGGCCCGGTTGGGGCTTGAACGGAGAGTGAGTAACAGGAGAGAGGTCTCTGCAGGTGTCTTTCAGGTGTCCTTGCTGCTCTTACTGCTGTCTTGAATGTGCTGAAATCAAGTGCCCGATGCTTTTGCCTCTCTCCCTGCTGGCACTGCTGAGGCCACGGCACAGCCAGTCTGCAGCAGGCGGTGAGAACCGGTGACCCACTTTACAGCAGGCGGGCGAAGCTCTGCTTCCCCGTGGGGAGAGCACATGCGGTGAGTCAGCACCCAGAAGGCAACCCGTCCTCCAGGCAAGCTCGCCCGCGCTGCCGTCAGCTGGGGTTGAAACAAAACACGCTGTTTTCATCAAAACATATCCATACTGTAAAAATCCCACTGGAAAGCCTTTGCTGGCCTTAAATCAGAGGGTCAACCTGCTGGACAGCTGTTCTTTTTTCGTTCAGGCTTAACTTTTGTTTCTAAACTTGAGACAGTGCTGGCTGGAGCTAGATCTGGCATAAGCAGACATGAAGGTGTTGCCTCTACTTGTCTCTTCTGTCACACTGTGCAGAACTGTACCAGCCCTGTCTTCGCTCAAGTAGGGAAGGAGGGATGGAAAATATGAATATGTTGTATTTCTGCAGACAAGAAACAGTCTTCCAATTTCTGAAACAATCAGTAGTTTGGGAATCTGGTACCACTGAGTAGTGAAAAGCAGAAGCATGGTCCTGGTTGGTGACTCGTCCTTGCTGCATGCAAGCTTTCCCTGTCTTGCTTTGCTTTGCTGCTGAAGGTTTTTGCTGTGCTCGAGGCCAGCGTGTGTATGGGTAGTGCTCAGCTCTCACTCTTAAGCCTGTCTCCTTCTGGTTTGGTTAGTCCCTATGCACTGCTTTCCTCCTCCCTGCTTCCAGCTTCAAGCTGGCCAGTTAATTTTTGCTTGCTGTGGAGGCACCTTCTCTGCTGGATCTTGCTTAGAAAAAAAAGACATAAACTAAAGTCACATTTACTCAAAGATGGCAGTGTCCCTTTCAGGAGTCTCCTGCTGACTGTTGTGGCACAGAAGTATCCTCAGTGTCCACCTCGCTACTGCTGATGAGTCGGTTGGTTGGAAAGCATCCTTGGTCAAGCCTTTAGCATGACTACCAGGCACAGCAGTGTGGCTGGAGCATGGCACAGGGCAGACTGCAGGACCGTCAGGACAGGCGTCATGGCTGGGAGCAACACCAGAGAGGCAGGAGCTGGCATATCCCACGGGCTGCTGCTTCCACACCTCAGCTGCCAGCAGAAGTCAGCTGTTTGTAAGCAGCACCTCAAGCTTGCCATCTGTGATACTGTCAGAAAAGGTTCTTGGTCATGGATAGGTAGAAACTGGGGGTCTCAGGGCGATGGGCAGCACAGCTGCGGCAGTGACTGGATTTTGCCCTTGGCTGCTGCCACAGTGGTTGCAGATGGGCTGTTGGGTCTTCGCTCAGGCCTACAGCCTTCCTTCTAGCCAAATTCTGTGTGTGTGTGTGTGTGTCCCTTTCCGGCTGCTACAGCAGGAGCAAAACTTCAGCGATCTTGCCCTGCTTGGTGGGCAGAGGCTGGACCATGCCTGGCTTAGGAGCCTGGCAGATCGTCCTGTCTATGGTACTAGTAGCCCCAGGTGTAGCTTTTCTGCTCTCCCTCCTCATCCCCGCATGTTCAGGCAGTCCAGGAGCATGGCTGTGCTGGCTGTGGGGTGTGAGGAGGGGCTCTCCCCAGCCCTCAGGGCATGGTGTGGTTTTTCTGAAACCATGTCTCTTGGGGCACTCTTGTGTGGAACTTTTCTTCCTGCTTTCTGACATGATTGCAGCTTCCTAGAGCCAGTGCCAGGCCTCTCGTCTGGCTTGCCTGTGGTTTCATCTGTCAAAGAAATGAACAGCTCATGTTAGGGACAAGTGACAGGGAACATGAGCAGCACCTGCCGACATGCTGAAAGAGCTTAAGGTAGCTTTTATCTGCTGCCTTTTGAAACGTGTGTGGTTTCCTTGTGTTTCTTGCTCTTTCACCATGTCCTAATTCAGCCATGACAGTCACCTCTGAGGTGCTGGCTGTTGGCAGTCGTAGCCTGGAGCGGGATTATGACCCTCTGGGGACACTTCGGCAGGGCCTGTCGCTGCAGCCTCATGTTGTGCTCCAGAGGTGTGCAAGGAGATATAGCATCCCCATCCCTGTTCCTATATATGAGGAAGGTTGAGTGACTTCTCTGGGCTGCTGGAGCAGTTGGGGCTGACAGGTGAGAACTAGCCGTGATAGCTTTAGGTCTTCATGCACCAGTCTGTGTTTCAGAAATGATGGAGGTTGAGCCGCCATCTCCCCTGGAGCACCACTGGGGCTGAGACTGATGCCTTACTAAGAGGTGAGGAGGAGGAGGAGGAGGAAAGAGATCTGCCAGGCAGAGCTGGCTGGAGGACTGCAGCTTGGTGCTCAGCAGCCTCGGGGTGTTATCCTGGCTTTGAGCCACCCCGACCCCATGCAGCCTTTCAGAAAGGCTGGTCCCAGTGCCCAGGAAAGCCCCCAGACCACTCTGTCCGCACCGCCTGCAAGCGGGTGCCTGGGAGCACCAAGCTAGGACCACCACGTGTGACTTTGGGGGTCCACCAGCCGGGTTCGCTGGCTGTGCACAGCCGGGACAGGACAGCCGTGCTGCGAACGCGCCCGGCGGGGCACAACGCCCGCTCCCTTCCAGCGTTCGCTGCCTGGGGTAGGCAGATCAGAGGGGTGCCCTGCTCCCAGGCTGGGGACAAGGGGGTCTCTTCCCTCTCTCAACAGCTGTCATCAGCGGCTCTTTCCATGACTGCAGCTTACCCTGGCAGCACCTCAGTCCAACAACGCAGTGTATCCTCTTTAGCGTGGTCCCCAGCCCGGTTTGGTGGGTGTAGGCTGCTCTAGAAGCCCTGCAGCTTCTTAGATGTTAACAGCTCTCTGACACTATCTGCCTTACTGGAAAAGAAAACAAACCATTGTGGGAGTGGTGAAGTAGGTGCAGAGAGCTCCCTGGTCCCTGTGACGCATCTGTCTCAATGAGCACTTAAAATGTCGTCACCTTTTTCTTGAATAAAATTGCTTAGGCAAAGCCTCGCCCTGGCACCATGGGATCTCTGCAAAGTATTTTGGAAATGCAGAGGGTGGCCAGATGCAGGCAGGGGCGTGGGAGCTGTTTGTGTGCCTGTGGAGTAACCTGGCTCCCACCTGACACGCAGCTTAGCAATGCAGCTGCCACCTTTTCCCCTCCCTTCTCTCCTGGCTGAACAGGAGCGTACCAGGAGGTATGTTAGGAGCTGTGTAACATGTTGGTGCAGAGGTTAGAGCTGCCTCCGGGCCACAAAGCACCACACACCCATTTCTTTTAATTAAGAGGCTTCTTAAGACTAAGCTGAACGTGTTGTACACTGACCCATCCTTCCTGCTTTCCTTCCCTCCCTTCTCCACACATGGTTTGTGGAAGATGCAAACCCCACAGGCTAGCGAGAGCATGTTAATTATACCGTGAGGGGAAGGGCCTGGCATACCTATGTCTAGTAAACACCGAGTGCAGGAGGAAAAAAAAAAAAAAAAGCAACACATTTGCTGCCTTTTAACCCATGGTTTGCTTGGGTTGGCCAGAGGATGGTGGTGTTGTCCGAACCTGTCTCTCCAGCTGCTTGGAGAGGACTGTCCGTTTGCTCAGACCTTGTCTAAATCCCTCTCTTCTCACCCAGAGCACCCATCTGGCATGGTACTGATGAATGGCAGCGGCCCGCACGAGAGCCTCAAGGGTGAGAAGGACGCCAGGCAGAACGGTCACGAGGAGGCTGACCCTGGAGAAGACGGGAATGACCAGGAGGTCATTGTCATACAGGACACGGGATTTACCGTCAAGATCTGCGCGCCAGGGATAGAGCCCTTTTCCCTGCAGGTACCTCCCTTTGCTGACTGGGGAGGGGAACAGAGGCGGCACTGGAGAAGGAGGAGGCGGGAAGTATTTGAGCCAGGGCACCCACAGTCCTGTCCCTTCAGCCATCGAGGCAGAAAACGGGACATGGGACTGTGCCTAGGAAAGCCCCTGTTAGCCCCCATGGCCTGGACAGTACCTTCAGGCTGCTACAGCTCCCTGACCCATCCATCATCCTCTGATAGGATTAAGTAGAGAAGGAAGCAGCAAAGCATGGAGGGTACTGCCTGGCCACTAGCTTCTAGAGAAAAAGGAAGAAAGAGGAGATGTGAGCAACAGGCTGTCTGGCACAGGCCTGTTTAGGCTTTGCAAGGACGGGGAGGGTGTTTTGCTCCAGATCCCAGGTGCGGAGCTAGCTGCTTGTCCATTGCAGAGGGGCTGAGGCATGGAGTTAAGCATGGGAGAAATGGCCTTCCCAATTCTGGGCTGTTGTAAAGGAGGGATGTGAAAAGATGATTTCTGGGTCTGACTCTCAGGAAAAGAAAATCGCTTGCTTGCCCAGCAGTTTTGGTGTGATGCTCCTTTGGGCTAACCTGGATTTGGTACAGTGACAGGCACTAGCACAGCTCAGGGAGCTCAAGCACCAGCCTGAAGATCAAGGGAACGATGCTGTCTCCACTTTCCCTCTGCATGGAGAGCTCTGCGTGTGTCATGTGGACAATGGCATGTGCTGCCAGATCAGGACGGGCTTTGACATGCCTAGCTGTTATTCCGATTTAGCTTGATACTTTACTGAAAACCATTTGGATGAAGTATCTCACATTCTGGGGGGAGGCATCTGGAGTCTAAACTCAGTGGGAAGTCTTATCTCTTAAGGACCAGCAGAGAGTGCAGTGAAATTACATCCCTTGTGGAACTAGCTATATCTCAGCCTAGCTTTTTTCTCCTTTAAATCCCCTTGGCTGTTAGTTTTAATAGGGTAATAATAGCAGGCCATGTTGTTTACAGCAGCTTATGTAAACTACCCTGAGTCCTGCTAGCTTGAAAGCAGTGTAGTGGTGGTGGAGCCAGAGCAGGGAGGTAGGAGAGCAGCCCTGGTGCACAAGCCGGGGCAGTTTCTTGCATCACGGGAGCCGCGTGCTTGCAGGCGGCATGCCCCGGAGGTGTGGCACTGGCATGGACACGCCACACCGCGCTGCAGATACCGCGGCAGATCGAGTGCAGGAAACAGTCTGTTTTCCATGTGCATCATTCAAAGCCTCACAACAAATGTGCAGTGTTACTGGATAAGGGAAGAGGCTCCGGTTTCCCCCACTACCTTCTATTCTTTCACTGCCCTCTGTGCCACCTCTGTCCCATGCTCAGTGCTTGGCACAGTGCCAGGCTGTGACACCTCTGGGTGCCAAGCCCTGTGGGATGGAGCTGGGGTGGGTGACCCTGCCAGAGGTGGCAGTGCCCTCCCAGCAGGGACAGAAGTGATGTTCCTGGGAGGGAGAGCTAGAGTCTGCCTTTCCAAGCCTGGAGAGGTACAAGAGGTGTTTGATTCTGCAGCAGAGGGACAAAGTTTGGCAAGAACATGCAAGGACTGAGAATAACTCTCTGGGTTCTTCCTTTCTTAAGGTCTCTCCTCAAGAGATGGTGCAAGAGATTCACCAAGTTTTGATGGACCGCGAGGATACCTGCCATCGGACTTGCTTCTCTCTGCAGCTGGATGGCAATGTCCTTGATAACTTTGCCGAGCTGAAAACTATTGAAGGACTGCAGGAGGGCTCACTGCTGAAAGTGGTAGAAGGCAAGTTCCTTCAGACTTCGGGAGGGAATGAGTGAGGGTTTTCACAGGGAGTGGTTTTGGCCACCTGGCAGCCCTTTCTGTGGTTCCTTTTTGAGAAACTGTGTGCCAAAGGAGTAAGCAACTGTGTAATTCCAGTTTCTTTCCTCCCTTTTTGCACATCAGAGCCGTACACGGTGCGAGAAGCCAGGATACACGTGCGTCACATTCGGGACCTTCTGAAGAGTCTTGACCCATCAGATGCTTTCAATGGTGTGGACTGTAATTCACTGTCCTTCCTGAGTGTCTTCACTGAAGGAGACCTGGGAGGTACGGGGCAAAAAGGCTTCTCTGGTGCGGTCAGTGATTGCCCTGACTCCTTGCTTCGTAAAAAACACGTCTTAACTGTCAGCTGTCCCACATCATTCAGGAGTGCAGAGATACACTCAGAGCACTTCTGCATTCCTCCTTGAATAATTACTGGAGGAGGGAATGCTACATTTTTCAGCACTGACTTTCTATCTCTGTCCATTCTAGACAGTGGAAAACGGAAGAAGAAAGGTACCGAAATGGAACAAATTGACTGCACCCCTCCTGAACATATCCTGCCAGGTAGCAAAGAGAGACCCCTGTGTGCCCTTCAGCCCCAGAACAGAGACTGGAAGGTAGAGTTCTCCTGCGTCATTAAAACAGCTATCGGCACGTTCCTTGCAGCAAACTGGTGTTCAGGGATTGAAAGCTGCACTGAAGTGGACTTTGGGATTTGCTCTGCTTGACGCTTAATGAGTGCTTGGACAGCACTGCTTAGCCAAAAGAATAAAGTCCAAGAGCTTGTGTACAAAACGCTGGACACAGAGTCTGGACATCTGCAGTGTGTGAAATGGCCAGTCTTGTTGGGAGGGGTGGCAGGGAAGGGAAAACAGCATTTCTCTGCAAGGTCCTGGAGACAGGATCTGCAGATCACTACAAATCACCCTTGGCTTTCTCATACCCTCCCACTTGGATTCCAGTTTAGAAGCTGCCATTTGAAAACCAGTACAGCAAGAAATCCATGCCTTGTGCAGCCCAAAGGCCCAGGGTGTCTGTTTTTACCTGTGTCTTACGGTGTGAGAGGCAGCAAACTGAGGCAAATTAGTGGACTGCAAATGGCTCGAGGAAGGATATGCTCTTGAGCCCATACTTTTTTTTTTGTAAGCTGTGTTTCTAGACCAAGCGAGGGCAGCAGGTAAAAGGAATCTGGCATGTACATTGAATGGCTCTGTAACTCAAGGGAATTAATTCTTGCTGACAGGAGTTGCTTCTGTTGTGTTCTTCTGTAGCCTTTGCAGTGCCTAAAGGTATTGACGATGAGTGGCTGGAACCCTCCACCCGGTAACCGGAAAATGCATGGGGACCTCATGTATTTATATGTCATCACGGTGGAGGATCGGCACGTCAGTATCACTGCATCCACTCGAGGATTTTACTTGAATCAGTGAGTAACTGAGATTCCTCCTGTCCTGCCCTATCACAAGATAGCCAACTGGAAAAGAACCCACAAACAAACAATAGCTGCTTGCTTTTTTGTTTTTGTTTTTTTTTTTGTTTTGTTTTTTTTTTTTTTTTTGCAAAATAGCCTATTTTAATTCACTGCTCACATGGGTTTGTAGGAGTTGCTCTACTGGATTGGGCTGTTCAGTTATGCATGATACCATTTCTCCACAGTGAATAAATGCCTGATGCTTTAGGGAAAGTTTAAACATCCCATAATGTCATCAGCTAATTAGAGCGTTTTGGGTTGGGAGGGAATTCCTTCCTGACCATTGCAACTATCTCATTTTGCCCTAAAGCAAAAGCACAGCCTGTCAGAACTTCCTAAGCTGGGCACAGATTTGACTACATTTTTATATCTAGAGAGATATATATTTAAATAGTGACTATGAGAGGCTGTACTGAGGGAGGTGCAGGGTCTGTCCAGCCCAGTAGCCTGTAACAGAGACCTGTTGAGTTGAGGGTGGACAGGAGAGAACTTCAGAGCAAAAAAAACCCCTGCTGTACCTGAGCAGCCATCACCTCAAACGTTTCTGGGTGGCCTTGATCCTGCAATCCAGATAACTGCTTGGGCAACCGTAACTGCATGTTTGAAATACAAGGTTATAATTCACAGAAGGAGGATGAAGCTGCCTGAAGACGAGAGCTTAAAATGTAGAAGATGATAAAATTCAAGCACATTTCCACCTTTTGTCTCGTTATGAAGTGGAAGTGCTCTGTGTTAAACTGGCTTGTGGAAGAAATAATTTGTAGTCCATTGTTTCCCCTGAGATCTGTAAAAATAAGTGTTAAAAGTAATGAGTCTGAGGGTGCACATCTGAGTGCGGGTCCCAGGAGACCAAGTGGAAGTGGTGCAATGAACGTGAAAAAAGTGGCCTTTTTGAGTTTGGCAAGATGTGACCTGGAGAGGGGGACCTGTGTGCTCCTGGCAGGTCTGCTGCTCGGCCTTCCAGCTGGGAGACGAGCTTATCTTGAGAGGGCACCGACCCTTTGGTATAGTTGATGCCGTTACTGTTGGGTTCTCCATTAAGCAAAGGCTCTTTTGGTGTGTTTGGGAAGCTCCGTGAAATCAGTCCTTCCCAGCTACAAAAATATAAGCCTTTCTTGAACCTGGTGGTGGCCGAAGAAGGTCTAAATTAAATTTGCTGTGCAACCCATCAGGGCCCAGGTACGGGGTCACTAGCTGTATCTCGTGGAGAGTCTAGAGAGGGCCCTGGCAGCCCATCTGCCTCCGTCTTGCAAGCAAGGGCACGTTGTGCAGGACTCTCATGCGGTGCATATATGGAAAGCTCTCATTCATGTACCACATTCCTAGGGTATGGGAAGTCTCAGGTATGACCACGGCTTGTGACTTTGTTGCTTTTTTTCTCTTGCAGGTCTACTGCGTACAACTTCAATCCCAAACCTGCAAACCCCAGTTTTCTCAGTCATTCCTTGGTGGAACTTCTTAACCAGATCAGCCCTACCTTCAAAAAAAATTTTTCCGCTCTGCAGAAGAAACGGTAGCAGCACTTTTTCCTCTCTAGTTGCCTTGAGTGGTCTGTTGTGAAGTTGCTCGGTGAGGCTTAGCTGGGTGGCTGGTTCTGTGAGAACTGCATGCCACTCTGATACAGCAAGGATTGCAGTACCTGCTTTCTCTGAGCTACGTAGTGATGGGGTGGTTGGGACATGCGAGTCTATGCAGCAAGGGGCACCGAATGCCTGACTAAATGTCATGGCAGCACCCTGATGTAACTGGCTTTCCCTCGCTGGAAACCTGGAGCTGTCAGAGCTGATGTGAATTGTCTGCTGTTGTTCAGCACGACAGTAACAGAGGCCGGTGGAAGCCCAGAGTCCCGATCCTTATCCACTGGATGGTTTCTCTTGGCTGTAGCTTCCAGATCACTCTTTTTTACAGCACGTAGATTTACGGATTTTGGTTCTGCCTAAAGCAAAGCGTGGGGGGAACGACAGCTTTCCATTGCCATGGCATGTGGGGCTTACCTGGGATTCAACGCGCTCTGTCCCTGCTGAGAAACTGAACACGTAAGGCAATTTGTGCTTGGGAGATGCGCTGGTTTTGCCCAGCGATGGACTGCAGCATTCATATAAGGGAAACTGCTGATGTGTTGACCAGCTCCTGAGATGTGGGTCTCCTCGCTGAGTCTGCATGTTGGCTACATGCCTTGTGGGAGACTTGATGACTTCCTAGCTAGCCAGGTAGCAAAGAGTTAATGTGAACCATGGCCACGTGCTGCAGCAGTGACTGGGCTGGTAACGTGATCAGTAAGTACTTCTCTCCTGAATCCAAAAAAGAGACTGAAGCATAAAATATTAGGGAAAGTAACACGTGAGGGCTTTGCGTAGGCTTACGGTGGAGAGAGAATAATTATTTTAAACTTGTCCATGCATGTTCATTTTCTCTAATTTCCTCTAGGTCCTATAATAATAATAAAAACCAAAGATTTATTGTTTTATTCTCCTGTCCTTGCTGCAGGGACCATTTATTCTGCTCCAGGACAGTGGGTCCCGTGCAAAAGCCTGTCATTCTTTAGAGTTCACTTAATGAACTGCCTCGGCTCAGCAGGGTGCAAATTGACAGGCACATTGTGTGGCTTTCAGGAGCTCTGCTTCTACTCTCATTAAGAAGATGAAAGTGACACTAGACAAGGGCTGGAAATTAGCAGTGGCCTCCAGCCACCACTGTGACTATCTGGCCATTTAAAAATGATTGTATTGCTTCTTGGGCCAGAAGTAAATACAGATGAGACTCCAGCACCTGCTGAGAGCAGACAGATCACACAAGAGGCCATTCGGTGAAGCTTGCTTTTTCACTTCATTAGTGGATCTGTGTTGTAGGCTGGTTTTATAACGCAACCCATATGGACCGGTGTGAAAGCTGAGGGCCAGTCTGGGAGTGGGCATCCTCTGCCTCCAAATGCAGAGGGTGAGGGGGATCTCTGGTGATACAGCTGAGGATAAAACCAGGGAAAGGGAGATGGGGAGAACCCAGGTAATTCTGCAGACTGCTGTTGAGAGATCAGCCATCATGGGGTATAGAACTTGCTAAACGAAAGCCCACTGTGCTTCTCGCGAGGCCTGGTCTTGTTCTGTGGTTTGTCAGAAGCTGATGTTCAGCAGAGGGAAAATTCTCTTAAAATAGAAAGAAATCTTCATTTGGAAAACATCTAATTGTTTTCACTCCCAAACCAGGGTTCAGAGACACCCTTTTGAAAGGATAGCCACTCCTTTTCAAGTGTACAGCTGGACAGCTCCGCAAGCAGAACATGCCATGGACTGTGTCCGGGCAGAAGATGCTTATACTTCTAGACTGGGCTATGAAGAGCACATACCTGGACAGGTATTGGTCTTGCTTCGCTTAAGAACGCTGGCAAGAGTTTTGCTGCCAGCTGCACTGGGAACTGGTTAACTTTTAACAAGTAGGCCTCTGGTATTTGTGGAAGGGTTTTGCTCATCAGGGGAAAACTTGTGGGAGTCCTTGTTCTTGACAGTGCCCTTGACTCTAGGGGCTGTGCTGCTCAGGCTGCAACTCCCTGAGCACGTAAAGGTCTGAGAGGAGCAGCTTGTGCTTGGGTATTTATAAATCCCATGTCCCTGCTCCCGCAGGCGCCACTACACAAAAGGCAGAGCACTCCTCCATGCCAGTCAGGCCTGGAATGGCTTGTGTCTCTGAGCAAACTATTCCAAATGCTTCAGTGGCAGCTTTGTAGCATAAAATCTTGCAGGCTGTGAGTGGTGCAGGGCTGTAATGGCTGCCCATGTGTGGCTGTCTGCCTGCAGTGTGACCACATAGCAGTGTGCTGGCTAAAGAAACCTGCACTCTGCTCCTCCAGAGCTAGCAAGCTGCTGTTTCAGTTAAATTGCACTGCATAAGCTGGGCTAGTGCAAGATCTATCTCAAACTGCTGTTGAGTAAAGTCCACTCACCAGGAGCGTTCGTTCCTGCTGCTAATTCACTTCCTCTGAACTCCACGGCAGCCTGAATTCTTGCCCCTTCCCCTCCCTTCTCTCACAAAATGCCTCATAAAGCAGAAACTCTGATTTGCCAGCACCTTCCTGTACAATGCATTGCTTCCCACAAGGCTTTGACTCTTTCAGACCAGAGACTGGAACGAGGAGCTGCAGACCACGCGAGAGCTGCCGCGCAAGAACCTGCCTGAGAGGCTGCTGAGAGAACGAGCCATTTTCAAGGTAACTTTGGGACATGTAGGCAACTCCTCACGTAGCCCCTTCTCTGCTGCCTGTATCACATCTGGACACTTCACCTGGTCTACCCTTTAGAAACTGCAAGTGGAGGATCCCTTTTTGTAAGCTAAGGGGTCTCGTTCTCTCTTGCATGTCTGCCTTCTGCTCCCAGCCCCACAGGGAAGAATTGTGCTCCTTGACCCCAAGGCAGTGTCCTCTTAGTCCTCTGCTGTTCCACCTGATTCAGTCCTCCTTTGAGTGGGTGGGAGGAACAGGTGGAGGAGGGACACACTTAAACCTAAGCCCTCCTCTGCAGAGAGTTAACGAGTCTGAGCCATGCTGATCCCTAATGTTCTGGCTCCCGGAGCTTGTATCCAAGCCACTAACCAGGCTCACAAAAGTAAAAGCCAGCTGACCTGCCTGCCTGCTGGAAGGCTATCAGGAGGAGAGGAATGAAGGAGAAATTTGCAGGGCGCTTGGAGAATGAGGTGTTAGGAGGGTGGGAGCCCTTCCTCACCCAGCTTTCTCTCCACCTACCTCCAGGTTCACAGCGATTTCACTGCAGCAGCAACAAGAGGTGCTATGGCTGTCATTGATGGCAATGTCATGGCCATCAACCCCAGTGAAGAGACCAAGATGCAGATGTTCATCTGGAACAACATTTTCTTCAGCCTGGGCTTTGACGTCCGTGACCACTACAAGGACTTTGGCGGAGATGTTGCTGCTTACGTAGCTCCTACCAATGATCTAAATGGTGTGCGGACCTATAATGCTGTGGATGTAGAAGGGCTGTACACGCTGGGGACTGTAGTGGTGGATTACAGAGGTTACAGGGTGACGGCTCAGTCTATTATTCCTGGCATCTTGGAACGGGAGCAGGAACAGAGTGTCATCTATGGGTCAATAGACTTTGGCAAGACAGTTGTCTCACACCCCAAGTATCTGGAGCTGCTGGAGAAGACCAGCAGACCACTTAAGATCCAGAAGCACAAAGTCCTCAACGACAAGAATGAGGAGGTGGAGCTGTGCTCCTCGGTGGAGTGCAAAGGCATTATTGGCAACGACGGGCGTCATTACATCCTGGACCTGCTCCGCACTTTCCCTCCAGATCTAAATTTCCTGCCTGTTGAAGGGGAGGAGATGCCAGAGGAATGTAAGAAAATGGGGTTCCCCAAGCAGCACAGACACAAGCTTTGCTGTCTCCGGCAAGAGCTTGTTGATGCCTTTGTAGAACACAGGTGAGCTGAGCTCCTTCCTTCCTCCACCCGCAACTGGTAATGGTCCAAGCCAGGACCATGCTGCGTTGTCGCAGAGGCATCACAAGAGAGCTCCCCAAAGTGGGCAGCTAACTTCCCCATTGCTTGGCAATGCAGATGCAATTACAGAAACTTAATGTGAGGTGAAAACAGTAGGGATTCTGACAGGCTTACAGGGAGCCAGGGAAAGAGGTGGTTTGCTTTTTAGTCTCCAGATCTGTTTTTGTTGTTTCCTATCCAAACATTTAGAAGTTGTTCTTTCCCTGCAGATATCCTGTGCACCTGATGGCTAGGGAATGGGAAGGATTTATGTTTCTTTTTAAGGCTCCCCAGATGTCTTGAATGCTACCTTTCTTTCCTAGAGGCTGAAAAAAAATTACCTATGGGATTTACTGTAGGCACTTTTGTGGTGGGATGTGTTGGCATTTGGGCTCGCTCAGTGCAGGCAGGGAAGTGGGAGCTCTGGGAGCAGGACAAGTCGAAGCGGTGTGCTGCTGGTGATGTTAATGCTCCTGCTTCCAATGTGAAGGGCTGCAGGTGCTCTGCTATCACAGATGGTCAGAGCCTGTGCTTCGCTTGCTGGGAAGAGGAGCCCTCCAGTTGCTGACTGACGAGCCCTGCCTGCTGAGCAACCAGTTCTGCAGCCAGCGCCCTGCCCAGTTCTGCCATGTGCCTGCAGGCAGGCTTTGCTGCTCCCTGGGAGAGCTTCCAGACCAGCAGCCTGCAGGACCGTGGCCGTAGGGTGCTGCTGCTCCTTGGCTAGCAGAGGCTGGGCCTCTCTCTGCTAAGGTCTGCTGGCAAAATTGCTGCTGGTTTGTGTTTGACCAGTCCTGTGCATCTGGCAGCGAGAGTCTTCCCGAGCTGTCTGCTGATGCTGTGTGTGGAAACCAATTTGTAACCACTGCAAGGAGATCAGTTTCCCATTGTGATGGGTAATGAAAACCCACTTTTCTGTGCTTTTTCTGATAAACTAACATGCGCTCCTTTGGTTTTTGGAAAGCTCATGGGGAGAGTGTGTACATCCTGCCTTTCCACAGGGAAACTGTACGGTCTGTAATGCTAACTTTGTGAGGTTTTTCCTTGCAGAGCAGTGGTGGTCCTCTTGGATTCTTCTGTTGTGCTGAATTCCTATTTTCCTTTACTGTAGATATCTCTTATTCATGAAGCTGGCTGCACTGCAGCTGATGCAGCAGAAAGCCAACAAGCAGGAGAGCTCAGGTGCGTTGGAAAATGGTGCTTCTCCAGAGAATGGTACTGCAGACAGCGAGAAGTCTGAGTCAGAGGATGGTAAAATAGACGATAACGTGACTGGACTTGATCAGGTGAAAGAGCTGGCTGAGACCATTGCATCTGATGACGGAACAGGTATTTCATCCCCAGCACCAGAAGCAGCCCAGGCCTCCTGCCCTAGCTGGTGGGCTGTCACTGGCAGGAGCTATGCCAGAGTGGGAGTGGTCGGGGTGATTATTTGTTGTCAAACAGGACAAGCCCTGGCTGCTTCTATCAATATTGTCTGAGCTCTTTGCATAGAGCTGTTCACACAGTAATGAATTAATCACCTTGGGGGCCGGTTGGGTAGGTGGGCAAGTGTCTCTCAATGTAGCAACCCCATCAGCTCCACCGCAGGAGTGAGAGCCTGGCCAGTAAGCTGGCGTGCTGGGGCTGGGGCTGGGGCTGGGCTGCCAGAGGCTTAGTGCAGGTGGAGGGGAGTGGGCTGTGGCAGGGCTGGGAAGCAGGCAATGCACAGACACCTTCAGGAGTCCCAGGCTTGGACTTCTGAGTATCTGTGGTTGGGGGTGAGGGGGTGTCCATGGGTTTTCTGGGTCATCTTATGTGCTCTTGTTCAGACTTTGCATTTTGCAGCCATCCTCCTTTCCAAATATCTTACAATTGTTTTTATAATGGATTTCTGCAGAATGCGCCATCATTGCTGCTTTTAGTAATAAAGCGTTTCTCTTAATTTGGTAGCTAGGCTTGTCATTTTCTGAAATCCACATTCATTTATATTCTATTTTTCCTCCTGCTCCAGTGGATCCCAAAAGCAGAGAAGTGATTCGAAACGCTTGCAAGGCTGTAGGCTCCATTAGTGACACGTCATTTGACATTCGGTTTAACCCAGATATTTTCTCACCAGGTATGTGTACAAAGAGCTGGTTTTAGTCCTCCTTCAGAGGATTGCTCTGTCCAGCCATCTACAGACAAAAAATTGTGTTCTGTAGCTAAAAATATTGCTGGCTTTTGGCTGGCTGAGCATGGTGCAGGATTCTCCATGAATCACAAAGATACAGAAAAGAGAAAGAAGTGTAATTGATTGCAATGCTCAAACTGCCAAAAGCAGGCAGTAGGCTGTCTCCCACTGCTACGCTTGGGGGAGGTCTGCAGATTGCTGCCAAGAATCTTCTTGCGATTCTCCAGCATCCCAGCTGCTAGACCACATGAAAAGAAGCAGAGGAAGGGAAAAAATTAAATTTGATCCTAATGTAGTAGTTTACACAAAAAACAACAGTTGTAGCTGAACAACTGATGCTGCATCCTCAGTGAAGGGCAGGGTTTATTTTAGTAACGTTACGGTAAGCGGGTCACAGTGCCCTTTCAAACACATGCATCAGTTGCAGGCGTTTTATGTAGCTTTCCACGGCTGGAATCAGTACTTTTTTATTTGGAAATACTGAAGAAAATCCCAGAGTGCTTATGAGGGTGAATACTGAGGCTGTATGCAAGCAAATTGCAGGGAATGGCCATGTAGTTGAATTTAGTTTGGAATAAATGTGTCAGAAGGAGCATGTGTTTTGAAACATCCAAGCATCTTTTAAGGCTGGTAAGGATTAGTGCTTTGCAGCTAGAACTTAAAACGTTATTTTAATTTTGGTGTGCACAAGCAAAAGGCTCTGAGTTTCTAGCACTCGCAGTATTTGCTGGTCCATCTGCTGAAAACTTCCCACTCCAGACTAGCCAGTTGACTCTTTTGCACTGGGAGTGTATGCAGCACTTCGCAATAGGTAGAATGGACCGGATAATGAGCAGAACGCGGGCTTTTAAAAGCTGCATTGAGAATGAATGAGCGGGCAAGAGCAGCACAACTACTGACCAAGCAGAGCAGCTAACGCTCTTTCCATTGAAACACGTTGTAAAGTAGATGAGTTCTTGAAGAAGTATCCTTAATTCCAGGGAGACAGAATCCTTCTAACTTTTTACATGCTCTTATTGTACACCTTCTGCATATGACTTGTTTCTTCTCTGAGTTGATGTGTGTTATGTTTTTCAATTTTACTCTCCTAGGTGTTCGTTTTCCTGAGTCTAGCAAAGAGGAGGTGCAGGATCAGAAGCAGTTGCTGAAGGATGCTGCTGCATTCTTGCTGTCGTGCCAGATCCCAGGTTTGGTAAGGAGCTGAGGACCAGCAGTGATGTCCCCTCTGAAAGCTTGCCTTAAGCCTGGCCGCTCTGAGCAAGCACTGACAGCACAGTACACCAGCTTCACCTCCCAAGCAAAAGCTGTGTTCTCCTGCTGGCAGCTGAGTTCTGGCACCAGTGGTGAAGTACGGTGAACAGTGCAAGCATCTCTGGTGCAAGAGCATCATGGCACGATTTTCCCACCTCAGTCTGACAAAGAATTTTTGGCGCTAGTAATTAACAGCTATTGCTAAGAGTTTGGGACAATAAAGACCACATAAGTCATCTTCCCCAACCCTGAGCATCTTGCGCAACTTGCTGTATTATCTGACCTTGATCGTGACTCAGTTGGTGACTAATAATTTGGAGTGAACTGGGAAATTGTTCTTACTAATGTCTATTGTAAAAACTGTCTCTTTAAGTCTTAAGCATTTTGAATGCTTACCCATGCACGTGGCTAAATAAGAAATACCAGCTTTTCCCTTTCCAAGACACTCTCTAAATTGACTGCTAATGCATATGTTACAGCAGGTGTTGTAACTAGGCGGGTAGAATTGACGATGTCCCCTCCAAGAGGTTCAGGAGTTGTTGGTCTCATGTAGAAGGGGATTTTCCTTGCTGAAAAGTTTCTTCTCAATCCGGTAGTTGTGTAGTCAGCATAACCTTTAAGATCAGCTATTCAGCCTTTAAATAAAAAAGGAGGGGGAGTGAATCAGAAAAGGGCTTGGTGGCTGTTGTTTTACAAGATAGTTGATACACTAATGTATAAACCCAGCATGCTGCACAAGCACAGGCAGTTCTCCGTGCTCTGCGTATCAGAGAGTAACTGGTGTTACTCTATGAATTAAGTGACTCTTTATCAGCACTGCAACACAACTTAATGCTAGTACCATTTCCCCTTATCAGCTAAGTCTGCACAACTCCGTGTAGTCTTTTAATTGGAAATGTTTTTAGTTAGTGACTGTGAGGCCCTTAAAGAAGGGTTAGCCTGGTAGTTCCACAAGCAGTAGTTAAATAAGCCGGGCCAAAGGGAAAGCGGTTCTCACTGCCTGAGCAGTCCTCAGAGTCCCTACTCTGTTACTGAGCTCCTGCGTGGCCTCAGGCAAACCTCTGGAAGTTATATGCTGAATGCCATCGCTGTCTCCGCTGGTCTCCTTGGGCCACTCGAGACACTGCATGCTCAGCACTTGGTTACAATCCTCTGCGTTGCTCCACGGGGCCTTTGCCTCTGCTTGTTTTGCATGGGGAATTGGCTGAAGCCTGAGCTGTGTTACTACAGCAGTTGATCTCTCTGTACCTCCGTTGCCCAGTGCTTATCGGGATTGCGTAGTGCTGCTCATTCTCCACTGAGACATAAGAGTAAAAATGGTACAAGTGGCAAGGAGCTTGCACAAACTGCTTTGGGCTGTCTGCTGCAAGTGTTCCTCCTGCCCGTGTAGCGTGGTGCTCTCTGGTATTACAACGCTCTGCCCACCAGAAGAGCCTTGTTCAGGGTCACTGTTGGCCTTTGGGGTGACCCTGAATCCCAAGTAACAGAGGTGTGCACGACTGGCAGCTGCGGAACAGCGGTCCTGTGCCCCATGCCTCGCAGCACTGGGGGGATTGCTCTCCCATTGGCACTGGAGAAATAGCTCTCCCTCCTGCTGCTGGCCCAGCGCTGCTCCTGCTCCGGAGCCGCGCAGGGGGCTCCAGGCTGTGGCTGCTCGGGGTTTCCTTTGTGCCGGATCCCAGAGCAGCAGTCCCACCCCAGAGGCATATCAGAGGAGGCACTAACCAGAGCTCCTGAGGAGTCTCTCCAGGTTGAATTTATCCACTTTGCCGGCTGTGGAGCCTATGCTGGAGGCAGGGAGCACCCGGCAACCCTGGCTGTGGATGATCACTGCTCTGTACTTGCCAGTTCTTGCTGTGCTTTTAACTTAAATGTCATCCCTGGAAACTATCTTCTCTGTCAGGCAACACCTTTTTCCCTCCTTGGTCAGATTAATTTTTAATTTTTTAAAAATTGAAATTCTTTCCTTCATGTTTGCTCTCTGTAACTGAAGTTTGCATATACCCTGCAGGTCAAAGACTGCCTGGATCACACGGTGCTCCCGATGGATGGGGCTACCTTGGCAGAGGCCATGCACCAGAGGGGTATCAACATGCGTTATCTAGGCAAAGTGATCAACTTCATCACCAAGGCACCTGGCCGTGCTCAGCTGGATCACATTTTTGTAAGCATCAGGCTTAACTTCAGACTGAAATTAAAACTGCCTCTGGCATAATTTGCTTTGCATAGGTTCCAACTTGGCCAACTGTTTTCTCTGTGTGAAAATAAACAGCTTCAGAAATAGCGAGGGAGAAAGACCTGTAAGTGGTGGATGGGGAGTTTTGCTCCCAAATCCTTAATGGTTTTTATAATGTTAGAGGGTTTGAGTGTCCTTTGGGATGGAGAAGTGCTTCAGGGATTCCCAAGTGTAATAGCAGATAACACACAGACGGATTTTAAGCCATGCATTTTTTTAAGCCTCTAAGACCTGTCAGGGCTTTGGATCAAATTGGAAAGTGTTGTGAGCACGGCTGCCTGCGAGCATGCGCAGGGCTAGTGCTGCGGTGGCTCCTGGAAGCACCCCTAGAGCTGAGCTGTGCCGCACGGCTGTGGCTTGTGGTCACCATGCATGGGTGTGCAGGGGCTCTTCCCCGGCTCCAGGAGTGTTGTCAAATACAAAACAGTTCAGAGCTGCAGGGTAAGGACTGGAGAATGTGTCTTCTGCGGATCTTGATAAAAGCTCGCTTCAAAAGCAAAGCGTATTTTTCATTGTTAGTGCCAACTGACTCTTAATCTCTGTTCTTTATTTCTTTGGGTAGAAAATAGGAATCAGTGAATTGATCACTCGATCAGCTAAACACATCTTCAAGACATACCTCCAGGTATGACCTGCAGTATGACCTCTTGCCTTGTGTGTCCTTTCTAATGACTTTTTTTTTCCAGAAAGAGCTGTTTGAGTCTCTTCTTTCATTAGGCAGTTCACAGGGGTTGCCTAGCAATGGGAAGTACAATCTCATTAGCACTAAAATAGGTACAGGCCTGTGTGTAAGGGAAAACGAGTTCCCACTTGAAGATAGCTTTCCCAGAGTAATCATTCATGCTTTTCTTCCCCAGATTCTCACTCATTATGTTGAAGGCTTTTAAAAGTGAAATCACAGCTTGTTTTCCTTGTAATACCTTTTCCTCGTAAACAGTGTTGCTTTTTTGCCCTTCTGTGAAGCTTTTTTTTTTTTTTTTTAATTGCATGAACACTGGTGCATCCTTATACCTGTCTGTACATAGCATAGCAACACACCTGGCTTTATTCCAGTGTCAAAATCTTCACGCTTTCTAGTGTCTCTGTCCCAGGTAGCAGCCCAAAATGGACCTATATATTTGTGTGTGCGTGTAAGTCTATACTTATATCTGCATAATTCTGTCTGTGCTAGTTCCACTTGCAAATATTGCCTTCCTTTCCCACTCCTGGAAGATTTTCCTGTTTCTGGTAGGACTGGATTTGTGTGAGACTCAGGGTTGGAGTAGTGCCTGTGTGATGGCAGGCGTCTTCCGCGACTGATTTCGGTGTCTCGCTGTAGGGTGTGGAGCTGTCGGGTTTATCAGCAGCCATCAGCCACTTCCTCAATTGCTTTCTGAGCTCCTTTCCAAATCCCATTGCCCATCTTCCAGCTGATGAGCTGGTCTCCAAGAAAAGGAATAAGAAAAGGAAAAACAGGAACCTTGGAAATGCTGATAACACTGCATGGGCCAGCATGACACCTCAGGAGCTTTGGAAGAATATTTGTTCAGAAGCAAAGAACTACTTCGATTTCAGTCTTGAATGGTAAGCAGAGCAAGTTACCCTCACTTGTGCCTGGACTCTCACCAAATGTCTGTAGCTCTTATTGTTCTTTAATAGGACCTGTCTTTTTGACTTGTTTTCTGCTCAGTATGAATTTTTACTCTTGAGGGAGTTTTACAGGCTTATAGTGGAAAGAAATTGGGCAAAGAGCAGCAGGGGAAGGTGTAACTGAAATTTGAAATGCGATGAAACCTATGAGGCAAAGGCAGCTAGGAGAACCAGAGGAGGAAGGGAAACCTCTCCTTAGTGGTGCAGAGGGGAGCAGACGGCAAGAAGCTGGAGGAGTACAGTCAAAAGATATTTGTCTCCACAGACAATGATTTAGGCTGAAGGGAACTTATGTTCCAAAAACAAGGACAGCTTCTCCTGTGTCTGAAACAGAGATGGTGAATAAGGCTGCTGGAAGGTGAAGATAGTGAGTGTTAAACTGGAAGTACAAGCAAAGTGGCTCAAGAGAAAAACCATGACTAGTTGGGTAAATCGGTGATCAACCCTTCACACCAGGGACAGCTCACTCTACCAAGAGCTGAAGGCAGTCAGACTCTTGCCTAAACTCTGCAGTGAGCTTTGAAGAGAACACACAGGATTTCAGTAAAAAGTACTGTTGTGCACCTCTGTAAGCTTTGATGGACCATTAGCAGCCACCGTAATGTTTCATTGGTTTCAGTTAGCACCTAGCTGTGCAGGGACCTGTGATACACCACTGTGGAGGGATGTCTTTGAGCAGAAACTTCCCTGAGGGCTGAAGCTTTTATGTGCTTTTTGCAGTGAGAACGCTGACCAGGCGGCTGAAGTGTATAATCTACAGAAAATCACCCTGCTCCGTGAAATCTCCATCAAAACTGGAGTCCAAGTAAGATCCACATCTTCCCTTCCTTACCCATCATGTTCTATACTCGGAAATAATGAAGAGTAAGTGCAAGCTGCTTTGCAGGGGACAGCCTTTCAGACAGATAGTGCAAGCCCCTAAAGGTCTTTGTGGTGCTAATGTTGGAATACAGGTTCCAGCCCTGGGGAAAGAGATTTCTAGTCCAGTTCCCCTTTTAGGGTAAACTTGCTGTGCATCTCCCTTGGAAGATTAGGCAGCCTGAATACAATTCCTGTAGCTTGCTCTGTCTGACAAACCAAACTCACATCTTAAGTTCATGCACACACATACTCCCCATCCAAAGAGAAGCAGCTCTTTGGCTGAGCAGAGCAGGACTTCAGGGTTGTCCTAGCTTGAAGAACCAGGGGGTTTCCTTCCCCACAGCACTGCCTTCTCACTCCTCTGTGGGGTACGGGAGTTTGGCTGGATGGGGTTCCCCTGTTGGGGCTCCAGTACTGGCACGACCGTGCCTTGGCACTGCGGTGCGATTTCGCCATGCACACGTGGTGGTGCACGCCCACACGTGACCTTCTTTCAAAACTCCTTCCCCAGGTAGAGATACAAGGAGATGTTCTGACTGTGCATCCGCATGCAAAATTCAAGGCTCATTTTCCCCTCTTTTCTTGCCAAGTACTATGAAAGTAGTGACCATGACCTCCACTCTTTTCGGTTCCTCCAGATACTGCTGAAAGAGTACAACTTTGACAACAGGCACAAGCCCACCTTCACAGAAGAGGATATTCTCAACATCTTCCCTGTAGTGAAGCACGTAAACCCCAAAGCCTCAGATGCTTTCCACTTCTTCCAGAGCGGGCAAGCAAAGGTTCAGCAAGGTACAGACCCAACATGCCTCTGCCTCTTGAGGCGGCTGCTGATAAAAGCACAAGCTGGGTATGTGTGGCACGGCCCGCTGCCCTCCGCCAACAGACGCTCCCCTCGCCCCGTTTTGGTAGAGAATTGTGGTCTCCAAGACCACCTGAAACTCACACCTGCTGTAAAGTTACCAATGATGAGCAAGGATGGATGCAGGGCAGCAATTTCCTTCTCCTAGGTTTCAGTCCTTACACAAGGCAGTGACCTATGGCTATATATCCCACTGCTGTTTTCACTTCGTGGGCAGCGCACTTCTCCAGTAGTGTTAGGGGTTATTTAACACACGTACATATATGAATATAACTTTTTTCAGGTTTCTTGAAGGAGGGCTGTGAGCTCATCAATGAAGCCTTAAACTTGTTCAACAATGTGTATGGTGCTATGCATGTAGAAATCTGTGCCTGCCTGAGGCTGCTAGCTCGTCTCAATTATATCATGGGAGATTATTCAGAGGTAAGCAAGGGCTCACACAGGGTCTCTTCAGTCCTCTCATTCCTTCCCTGTGCTTGCTTGCTCAAGTGCACGGCATCTGTGTGACTTGCTCTTGGGTTTTCTGTTCTGTTTAGGCCTTAAGTAATCAGCAGAAAGCGGTGCTAATGAGCGAGAGGGTCCTGGGC
Source organism: Sula dactylatra (assembly GCA_013389905.1). Classification (NCBI taxonomy): domain Eukaryota; kingdom Metazoa; phylum Chordata; class Aves; order Suliformes; family Sulidae; genus Sula; species Sula dactylatra. The sequence goes on from WEKW01031054.1 coordinate 639,061, forward strand.
ATTGAACAACCCAGCACGATTCAAGAATATGTAAGTACAGGGTGCTGGAGGAGAAGCAGCACCTCCTGTGTCCACGTGGAGTCTGAGCCTTAATTCATGTCTGCATCTAGAAAACAGTTGTGGTTCTCCTTCCTTCTGCAATGTTCTTCCCAGAATCCTCCACTTTCATCATAAGTTTTGTATCATATTATTTAGTAAACCAAATACATAAGTGTTTGCATTATAAACATCCTGCATGGTCAGTATTTGTCCTACATAGTTTAGAATTTTGGGGGTTTGTCTGTTGAATGTTTTACAGTCATTAATTCTGCTGGCCTTTGCCCTGGGCTTGTGTCAAAAACGAAGAAAGAGAAAGAATCTCCCCAAAAGCACAATCAGAACATCATATACATACAGGTCAATTTTGCAGTATTCCCTGAGGTGCGTAAGAGAAACTGAAATGAAACACTTCAGCTTCCTCAGTACTATGCCTTATGTGATACCTCAGCAGAGCTGTAAATCAACCAGCAGACTTGGACTTTCCTGAGTGGTTTAAATCCTTTTTAACCATAAAGGAAGTTCTTTCTATTTGTGTGCAGCTGAGGAAAGGAGTAGAAAGGACAGATTACTTTGCTTTACAGCGTGGTAAGTAAAAACCACTAATGCTGGGTTACTTCTTTTGTTACAGATGCACCTTGCTTTGTACTGCTTTGCAAACAGCCAGCTCTCTACAGCATTGAACTTACTGTACCGTGCACGCTACCTCATGCTATTGGTATTTGGGGAGGATCACCCAGAAATGGCACTCTTAGACGTGAGTAATCTTTTAGACTCCAAGCTTCTAATCTCCAAGAAACCTCTTGGCCTTTAAAATGCCCATAGTGCTGGCTATTTAAAATAAACACTTAGGCACTGCTTTTTCCTCCCTGGCTTACTACCAGTTAGTGTTGTTAGAAGAAGGGAAAAAAGGAGTTTCACTCTTTACCTGGGAAGGTCAGCCTTTTGTGGCTGGAGGTCTGCACTGTGGGGCACTGGAGACGTGGGTTCGAGCACCTGTAATCCTTAGGCAAATTCCTTACTCTAGCCTGTTCTTGTTGCCCTTGCATAAAATGGAGAGAGTTCCTTCTCTCCCTTTTGTCTGGCTTCTTTGGACTGAGCTCCCAAGGGGGGGAACGGTCTCCTATTATGTGCTATAGAGATATCCAGTGTGGACTTGGGGCTGCTACAGCCTTTTGAACAGTGAAATACCTGTGTGGTCTTGGTATTTACGAAGCAATAAATGTGTAGTTTGGATTTGCTTTCTGAATGCCTACTTGACTTCTTTGTGTAGAACAACATTGGCTTGGTGCTCCACGGGGTTATGGAGTATGACCTGTCCCTCCGGTTCCTGGAGAATGCGCTGGCCATCAGCTCCAAGTATCACGGCTCCAAGTCTTTGAAAGTTGCACTAAGGTGAGGCAGGGTGGAGTGCTGGGCAGCGTCACTGCACTGTTAGAGTGAGTACATTCACCGTGCGCTCATATGGGAGGGATCTGATCTGGCTGTGTCCAGCTGTATCCTGTTAAATTAGAGATTCAGTCTCATCCCAGCTGTCAGACTCCTTGGGACTGCTGGGCTGTGTGAGTCAAGGTCATGGTACAGCATCCAATCTTGTTGTCTCAAAGAAAGAGATCCCTTGTTCTTAAAGTTAATTGTGGGATCTCCTGTAATGCTGGTTGCCACAAAAATCTGTCAAGATGACCCTGGTCCTTGTGGAGTCTGAGTAGAAAAACATGTGGCAAGTGAAGGTTGGGAGCAAGGCTAATGTAATTATACTGGGAGACTGGGATGATATGTAAACACTTGTATTTAATTGTTTCAGCCCTCAGGGAGCTATCTTTGAGAAGCATATAATTTGCTTTTGTCCTTTACCATAAAGCCTTGTATTTGAATAAAATACTGAGTGGCTTCCTTGTGTTTTCCAAGGGAGCTATGAGTGGTCAGCACCTTCAGGATCTGCTCTAGATACCCACTGCTCTTCACTGCTGTATGCATTGTCCTTGAATGCAAAACTGGCTCACTATCAACCAAGCAGTGGCCCACTCCTAATTACTACTACCACATTGCAACCCATCTGTTCTTCGTCAGGGTGAAAATAAATCTTATTAAGCACCCACAAGAGTCTGATTTGTTTTCCAGCAGTTGATGGATATGCATTCTGCAGCAAGCATCTTGCCTTCCCTTAGTAGCACTGGGGTGCTTGATGAGATTCATCACCTCCCACAGAGTAATACTGCCAAAACCAGAAATCTTTTTTTCCTTCCAGAAACACTAAGGAAGCAAAGTCCAAGCCAAGGCAGCTCTCCCAACTGGAGAGAGCCCAGGTGACTTGGGTCCCAGCTCTGCCACTGTTTTTGCTTTTTGTTTCTGTGCCAGAAGATTTTTTTTTTTTTTTTTGCTTTTGGCTGTGAATAATCAAGTAATTCACACCTTTGCTTTCTAAGAAACAAAAAGACCCTTTTTGAAGGGTAAGGGCTTATGGCTGCTTCCTTCTTCTCCAGTTAACAAATCTAGCCCAGAGAAGTTCCTGTGGATGTGCTGCCTCTATTCATTTCACTGCTGTAGCCTTCAGCTTTCCTGGGTGCAGGAGGAAAAAATCCCCACTTCAGTCTTTGCTTCTGTAGGTCACTTCTCAGCATTTCAACAGCAAATCCAGCCCAAATCAGTGTAATATATTAATCCCCATATGGAGTGGGGAGAAGTAACTAGCAGAGTGCTGTAGTCAGAGTCCAGTATCTGCCTCCTTTGACACTGGTATTAAGACCCCTAGCCAGATTATTGTTATGTTAAAGTCATGCTTGCTGTAGCACAGAAGTGTTTCTTCATTGAAGTACCTCTAAACCCTTCTTCCCTCAGCCACCACTTGGTAGCCCGAGTGTACGAGAGCAAAGCAGAATTCCGGTCAGCTCTGCAGCACGAGAAGGAAGGCTACACCATCTACAAAAACCAGGTGACGAGCACGCGTGCTGCTAATCTGTGTCATATCGCTTTTGTGCCAGAAACGAGCACCACTGCAAAACAGTGCCACAATGTGGAGCTTGGGGAGGCCTTTCTTACAAACAGCTCTGAGCAGGTGCTGGGGAATCTCCTTTCCAGGGACAGGGCAGAATTGCTGCCCTGTACAGTAATCGACCAGATTTTATGCCGAAAGTCTTTGAATAGCCATCCTGCAAGTTTGTTCTTGCTGTACCCCTGTCACTGGACAAACACTTCTGTTGGTGGCGTGGCCTCACGTACTGGCAGGGCACTGAGAGCTGGTCTGTTCTTCCCACTTCTTGCACCACCTGTCTTTTAAATACCAGATCCAAACTAGTCTGGTAGTTGAGCTGTTTTGCGGGCAGTACCTTCTCCCGCTCGCAGCCCTTGCTGATGCACAGTGAAACTTCTGCATCAGCCTGGGGTCTGTCTGAACACGTCTGCAGTTGTACACTGTGATTCAGCACCATCTCACTGGCTGAAAGCACAGCCTGGTGGAGGGAATGCCGCTCACCCGGCAAACATGCTCCTGCTTGATGGAAATGTGTAATGTTGATAATAAGGCTCCTAGAGGAATTCTTTTTTGTTTGTTTTTTTGAATGCCGAGGCAGGTGAAATGCAGTTCTGATGAATTTCTATAAGGATGCTGAGCTAGCAGAGGCTAGGAGTGCACCCTGTTTGGGTCCTTTTCTGATTTGTACTATTGTACCTTCCCCCGCTCCCCTTTTCTGATTAGCTTGGAGAACACCATGAAAAGACCAAAGAGAGCTCTGAGTACTTGAAATACCTGACTCAGCAAGCAGTTGCTCTTCAACGCACAATGAACGAGATTTACAAGAATGGCTCCAATGCGAACATCATGCCGCTTAAGGTAACCTTATGCAATGAGAGCAATCGAGAGTACTTGCCATGAAGGCAGAGATTTGTATTTAGCTGCTCCTGAAGGACACTGAGCGTACGCATGCAGGTGTTGCCTGTGCAGGAGGTGGTAATGGCTGTGCCAGCTGCAGACCCCTCGTGGGCAGGAGGCACCTGCAAAGGTAGAGGCTCAGACAGACACAGCACAGTGTAACCAAAGTGGACTGAGAATCTGTCCCCTCCGCTTCAGACCAGAGCAGTTCTGGGCTCTGGCTCTTTCTCCTGAGCTCAGGCAGTTGAGCGCAGCTGGCTGCGTTGCAGGGCACCCAGGGAAATCGGTGAGGACGCGCTGGGCAGCTCGCAGTGTGGGAGCCTGGGACACCTACGTGCAAACCTGCCCCTCTGCTGACTCACTGGCTGTAGGCAGGTTGCTCAATCGAAAAGTACTTCAGTTTCCTCATCCTAAAAAATGCTGTCATCTTTCACCAGGTGCTTTGTTCTCCTTCCAAGGATTTTGTGGTGTGGGGAGGCTGGGCAGCAGAGCGGAGCGTGGAGGGGGCCTGCCTTGCCTTGCCTTACGTGGTGCAGGAGCAGATTGGCCCTCTTGGGCCAAATCCAGCTGCTCTTATCTGCCTGTGCACCTGGCAGATCACGCCAGCCCCTCTGTGGCATATCTAGGGGAGTACGTGCTAGCTTGTGCGATGGGTGCTCTCCCTGCCATGCTGTGCAGCAGCGGCTGCCAGAGGACTGCGAGCCAGAGGGTTGGGAAGGAGGCTCCCAGCTGCAGAGACTCGCTCCCAGTAAAAAGGGCAGAGCAGGGTAGTGCTGTGGGAGTGGCTGGGTTTTCTTCTCACTGCAAAGAACCAGATACAGGACTGAGGAGTTTATGGCAGAGTAATTGGAGCGTAAGGACTTTGAATCGAGTAAATGGTCAAGTCTGGGAAATTAGCGTCCAGCTAAGAGGCTCAAACCCATAAAACAGTAACAAAGATTTTACCCATGTTATGACACTTGAAGGAAAGAAAAAAACCAAGCCAACCAACACATTTTGAACTCGCGTATATACTGCATTTAACTGAAGTCTTGCAGAGCTCAGAGGGGAGGGTGCCCACAGTGACTAGGGACCTCTAGACGCTGCTTTTCAATTTATGGGTATAAAGAGGTAGAAAATATAAATTATGCCACGTTACAGCTACTAGAGTGACAGACATATGAGACCTAGCTTTTTCTCAGCTGTTGGTGTCTGGACTTGCTTAGGAGCTCTGAGTTGTTCTGTCTGGGTTTTGACTTTAAAATTTTTTTTTTTTTTTCCTCTGACGCTGTAGTTCACAGCTCCCAGTATGGCCAGTGTCCTGGAGCAGCTCAACATTATCAATGGAATTCTCTTCATTCCACTAAGGTAGAGTGATACCTTTGTGTGTTGTACCTTTAGAAATCGAGTAGTCTTTGTGTAATCTTTGTTCCTGAGATAGCATAAATGCGATGCTTCCCTTTGCATTAAGAGTCACTGACCCAAAATGTGGTGTTTCCAGTGATCTTAGATACCTCTTCTCTTCAGGCAGCACTAGGCAAATAATGGCAGAAATTCACTTCTGCATAAAAACTGCTCTTGAAGGTGCTGGGTCCCCTGAGGGCACTGCTGAACACTTGCAAAGGGATGCTCTGTGGGATCCCTGGGCAATCCTTAGTGGCACTAAAAAAAGCTCCTGGTTGGATGAACATTGCACAAAACGTCAGGTGCCTCTTTCAAAACTGTAAGCAGCAATCTCATAAAACCCAGCCTACCCGGTGAAGCTAGAGGAAATTAGGCAAGCTTCCTGGGGAGCTGATGCATCAGTGGGCAAGACCACTATTGTGTGACTTGCCCCGTGGGTCGCTGGGCAAGCAGCCAGGAGCTGGCATCTCCCCTCCTTGCCTGTTCTCAGCCTGTCACCCCAGCACCAAAGGGATTCTTTCGTTTAGCTCTGTTTGCAGAGTGGGGGGTGGTTGAAGCACAGTCAGTGGTCTCAACCCAGAAGAAATGAAGTGAGGAGACCTGGGCTGTGAAGAACAGCACTGGCTCTTCCACAGACAAGGCTGCTTACAGGGGTGGTTGCTTTAAGCACTTCTTGGAGGTTTTTCTTCCCCAGCTCCACAGGAAATTGTTACAAAGAACATTAGCCGAGGTCGTAACACTGGTCCTGATTATTATCATCGTCATCTTTAAGACCACTATAAACAGCAGTACTCTAAAAAAAATTTTTTTTTTTCGTTTATTATCCATTGTTTCTTAGACTTTTAGTTGAAAATTTGATTGGGGGGGTGGGGGTGGAACAAGATTACCTGAGCTGAGACTGTATTTTTCGAAGGCTATAAATAGTCACTGATGGTAAAAATTCACCAGAAGCAGCTGGAGGGGGCCTGGACTTAGACAAGATTAACCTCACTGCTTCTGCCCCGAGGGGCCACTGATGGGTCATGTCCTGGTGCCTCTTGGTTCAAAACCAAACAGCAAACCAAGCACCTAGCCTTGCTCAGGTGTTGCTGAGTCGTGGGACCTGGCAGGAAGAGGGCAACTGCCAGGACCACTTCTTATTTTGTTGAATGCTATCTTGTCCCTGTACTTCACACCGTTCCTAAAGCTAGTCTAATGTTTGCTACCCTTCCTGGTTTCTCCTTCAGCCAAAAAGACTTGGAGAACCTTAAAGCAGAGGTGCAGCGACGCCAGCAGCTCCAAGAGAGCATAAAAAGTGGCAAACAGCTGGAACCAGAGGACAAAGCTGTGGAGGAGAAAGAGGCTGAGCCAAGCATGCCTTCTGCTGAGATCCCCTTAACACAGAGCTCTGCTTAATGTGTACCTCGCTTAAAAAAAAAAAAAAAGTTTAAACCACCCTTTTCTGAATCTGACCCAGGGTCTCGGACTCCCCTGGAGCAGCTCCTCCTTTTTTGACAATGTTATTGCACTGGTACAATTAATACACAATGCAAAGAACTAATCTGAGAAATGTAATCTGTCTGACTGAGCTTGTGTCTGCCACGTGAAGGGGGAAGGTGGCCAGGATGCAGCAGCATACGAAAGACCCATCCTAGGTGAGCACAGCCAGAGGCTGTCGTGCCTGTGCGTGTGTGTACGTGTTGTGTGTGTGCACATATCATCAGTTATTTCTACTTTGTACATATGAATTCCAAATGAACTGTCTTGAGGTATGTAACATTTCTCAGGTCATTTTTATGTTGACTAAGGACACTGCTTTGCTAAAACAGTACAAAACCAGCCCCATCCACTGCTCGGCGTTCTTGTAAAATGTGGATTCCAAGCCAAAAGATTTATTTTTCCCCCCAGTCACTATCCCAGTTTGTGCAAAGGAAAACTAAGCAGCCATATTTGTATTGCTCAGATGACTGAAGCCTGTAACGTGTGTGTAAGTGGGGGAATGTACAGCATTTTCTACATCAGGATATAGCCATTGGATTCCTTTAACCATTTTTTTTTTTCTACTTTTGGTTGGCAGTTTGGCAATTCAGTGGGGTTTTGTAACATTCACATTCTAAATTTTCAAGGTAAAGATATAGATAGAGAGATTATATATATATATGATACTCACAGTTCCACCTCTCTGCTCTGCTTGCAGCCGAGTAAGTTAGGATACTGTATCCAAAGAGTGAGGGCTTGATGTTTTAAAAAAAGCGCACAAACTTCCATTACAATGGAAACCCCAGTGCCTAGGAGAGATTGATAATGGCATCAAATGAGGTTTGAACTAAGTGACTTAGCAGGAAATTGTGGCCCTATTAAAAGAGGGGATGGGAAAAGAGGGGAGGAAAAGTCAGAAACAGGGACTTGGTCTCATTTGCAGTAGGAACTGTAACACAGAGCTGATGGACTTTAACTTGACGGGCAAGTTGAACCAGACTGAAATCATAGTTTCCCACAACCTGAAATTAGGAGGCTTCAGGGAGGGGAGGGGGTTTAAATAAAAACTAAAATTCCCACAGCCCTGAAACCTACAGCTGATACCTTCTTAACTAATGTTTTGCACACTGGTTTTGAGATTGTTGCCAGGGGAGCGTCCATTGCTGGCAATGGATGTCACTGAAATGGCAGACGCCACTAAACAAACCCTTGTGTCCCCTCCCCGTCACACCGACGTCCCAGGGCAGTTGGCAGTGACGGTGTGTGCTCCCCTGGCTGCGCCAGTCACAGAGCAGGTAAGATGTGGCCACGGCAGGCCATGGTGTGCCGACAGAGTTGAATGTCCTTTTTTTCCAAACAGATCGAGCTGTAGAACAACTTCTGATTGCTAGTCCACAGCCCTCCCTGTGCTGACAAAGGAGTCCAGCCTCTCCCTCTTTCCCTCTCTCGCTCTCTCTCTCGTGTTGTCTGTCATGGATAGTACCCTGTGCTAATTTGCGTTGCTTCTTTTACTGACCTTCTGGAGAACAAGTGCTGTCACTGTGCTCTGTACCCTTGGTTTCCTGTACTACATTACAGGTATTTGTAACTCTTGGTGGGGGGGAAGGGAAGGAGGGGAGCAGCCTCTGAGTTGTAAGAGGCAACAAAGCAGGAGGAGTCTTTACTGCAAAAGAACTTGCTCCTATTAGAAAAATTCTGAATTTCCTGGAAAGCAATCAATAAATGACTACAGTGCATCTTTCCTACAACATTCTTTTACTAGTGTCTGTCAGTCCATTAAAAGCTTTTTAAACTATATTAGGTACTTTATGTATTGGTTTCTTTACAGTTTGGTGCAAGGTGTTGGATACCATTAAGCTGATCACTAGACCCACTGCTTCTGTTCTTTGGAGCAGGAGCCAGTAGGAGAGAGCAGGTACAGATCAGCTGGAGGCTTTCAAACCTGTAACTGCACTGCTGCCACGCTGCAGGGTTCAGCGCCCCATTAAGCACTGCTCTACCTGCAGCTACTGGTTCTCTGCATCCAGTACACACTTCTCCCCTGGCTTGCTTTCCTTAGTGATGGTGAAGGTTGGCGTGCACACACTGGGTTGTTTTACTGACCTCCTGAACAGCTGCAGCACCGAAAGCTCTTGGACCGTTGTGGAAGGTGCTGTGGCCACTGGAACATTTCAGTAAGCTGCACCGTTCGCAGGCTTGTGCAGGTTAACGCTGCCTCTGCTCTGTGTGCCCTTTTCCCCTAACAAAGTGCCCCAATGCACAAAGGAATCAACTCCAAAAGTTCAGTAATAAAACCAGTACCAGAATCACAACCACAACAACCCAAAACCAGGGAGAAGCAGGCACTACCCTCTTCTGTCAACAGACTGTAAACATGGGAAGTGAAGCTGAAGGCTGCAAATCCCAGCTAATAAGGCTCCACAGCTAAGCAGCTCCAATGCCGGCGGTAGTTGTTAAATAACTGCATTTAACAGCCTATGTTCCATCATTCTCTTTCCCTCTTTTGGGGCTTGGGTGTTCTCAGATACTCAGTTCACAAGTTCTTAAATAAAAATGAATGTAGAAGAACTGACTCAAACTAGTGCTGGGGCCATGCCAGGTCACGAGGAGGGTGGACATTCAGGAAACTGAACGTAGCCCTCCTGGCTCTAGAAAAACTCACCTTCATGAGGCCAACTCTGCTCCTAGTTCACACACTTACCCACAGTCCACCTTTTCAGACCTATTCAGGTCTGGCTCGGACAGGATGTAACACCCTGTGTATAAGCGTCATGTAGAAGCACTGAGCCTCGGCTGTTCCTGTAGCTGGCGGTAACTGTATGCCACCACCTGAGAAAGTAACTACAGCAACATGAAATTATTTCAGCAGAAGATTAAAAACATCAGCAATCCTGAAGAAGGCATATAGAAATACATTATTTTTATCCTCCTTGCTTTCTTTCCAGAGGGATTTCCAGCACCTAACGTCACTGGACCTATCACATACCATAAACGATACAACTTTTAAAAGTCACCAGGTAAACCTTTGCTGCATTTAGTGGTTGTACTGTTCAGAGAGAAGCCTATTCAGCTGAATATGTTATCCTCCCACCATTGATCAGAGTTCCTATATGTGTAATTTCTTTTCATATTCAACCCTGTCTGCAGAAAAAATGTTTTAATGCCCATCAGTGCTATACTGAAACTGGAAACAACTGGTGGAAACCAGTCTCATACACTTAGAAAGCTGCTTTCAGTAAGGCACTCGCTGCATACTCAACAAGTCGCCAAATTGAAGGGGAAAACTAAATTCTTCAACTACCCAGATTGCTCTTAGCAACTTGTATTTTAACATCCATTTTCTCTCCCTCTTCATAAGCTTACTATGTTTGCAAATATATAGGAGGCTCATCCTTTCAAACCTGCATCCTAACACCAACTCCAGACCGAAGGCTCGGGACACCCCTTCACCTCAGCCAGGACATCTGACCTGCCCGTTAGCTCTGGCAGAGCATGAAATTCAGTTGGTTTTCCCCAAATGAAAGTCAGTCTCCCCCAAAAGCCTATCCCAGGTGTGTTCCTGCTAAGTAACACCGTGCAAGATGCTTACACAGAACATAGCTGGGAGGAGCTTTGTTTCGTTCTCTCCCTGACATCACGGCCAAGGTCACGTCCTTGCTCTTCCGTCAATGAAGACATGCACATTTCCATTTTTAGCTCGCCCACCCATTTATAAGCAGCACAGAAAGCAATTTAAGGCCAGATCACAGGAAAAAAAAACCAACTGAAAGACACCAAAGTGAAAACAGAACTTCCAAGACCCGTTCAGTGCCTCTGCTTTCCAGGTAGGCACCTTCACCTGCACACGACTTGTGTTGCCTTAGGAAGCAGACAGATTACTCCCACGCTGAATCACTCGGAGGCTTCACCACAGAGTGCAACCTTCAGCATCCACAACTCCAACGGTACCAAGAAACAGCGAAAGATGGTTCTTACCAGGTCTGCTGTAAAGTAAGGTTCAAGGTAAGGGGGGAAAAAACCCCCCAGAAGTCAGAACACACAGCACCGGGACAGGAGCAGGACGGAGGGAGCTCCCCCTATGCACCCGGTCACAGAACGTTAACAGTCACTCAGCCTCCACGCAAGCTGCCTCCAGCCTTCCCCTGCCGCACCGCCGTAACCACACCGACCGCGTCGGCACGAGACCTTGGGATTGTTGCCCAACACCTCAAATAAATTATGCTCCCGACACGCGTCTTCACTGAAACTCCGCTTCGCAGTTTGCGCTCTCCGTCCACGGCTGCTCTAACAGCCGCGCAGCAGAGGCCAGCGCAGGCAGCGAAGCCTGCGAGGGAGCAGCTGCTCGGGCAGAGGCAAGACGTCTGCCTTCAGCACAGCATTAGAAACAACGCTCTTCCAGGCCTTACATGAAACCGGCTTGATAAACATACGCAAACTTTTTTAATAAAAATCTCACTTCACCCTATGAAACAACAAAACCTTTTGACTATTCTAACTGTAACTAATTGCCTTAAAAATGCTTCACGTTGCCTCAGTCGAGCACAATTCAATATCAGATAAAAGAAAAAGCAGGTGCGGAGCAAAATCTGAAGGGTGAAACACCAACAGCTTTTTTCAAAATAGTTTTAATTCTTGCATCCAAGGAAACAAAAACACATCTAGTTTTATATGCATTTAATAGTTTACCAATTGGTACAATAAGATTTTTTTAATATGCAGAAAACATGAATAAATTTTGTTTTACACAGTCTGAGAGCAACAAATCTTACTGTAAAACACAGAGCAGTATTATATACATTCCTTTACTGTTTTTTTGTTGTTTTTTCTTTTTAAATTGTGTCAATAGCTTCAGTTAACTCCTACAGTCTGGGAACTGTTTTCTCCAACTGCAACCTCTAACATCGTTCTTTTGAAAAAACTCGACGCTTGCCTTCATGTCAATGTCAGGATCAACTTCTAAAACTTGAAGATTTTGCTAACTTATCTTCAGAATGAACTTGGGGAAGCCCGAGGGATAGGTAGGACAAGAAAGCAGCTACTTACATGACACAGTGGAAAGATAAAAAGGCCGGTTAAATCCAGTTGTGACTTGTAAATCCAACTCAACCTTCCCCGCTCCTAACATGTTTATCCCTACCATTTTATGCACGTATTCTTGCTAGAAGATTCTTGGTATTGACTTTTCTTAAATACACTGGACTTTATGTACAGCTGGACAGCAAATAACTCATTCTAAGTGCGTTTTTTCCTTCACTCAACTCAGTATTTTTTTTTAATATTCAAATCATTAAAAGGATTATCAAGCCACCACTGTCTACAAAAACAAAGTATAACCTTTTTCTTTTAAATAGCTTTCACATGAGTCAAAAGCTATTTAAGAGTGATATTATCAGGCAGTTCACATAAAAACAGGAGGAGGCAAACAGGAGAAGCAGGGTACTGACAGTATAAGTAGACTGGGCTTGCTGAGTCTATAGCCAAAGCTTTCAAAATACTACAGTGCTCCACAGCCCTTGGACAACTTGCTAGCAACTAGATTTTTTTTTTTTCTTTTTAATTAGTGCCCCGGGCACATCATTGGTCACACCATACACAAAAGCAGGACGGTTTTCTTTTTTTTTTTTTTTTTTTTTTTTTTTTGTAATCTTCTAAAGTGCAAGATGCTATAAAACATCAACTTCCAGATTATCTCTAAACCACAATAAATGTTGCACTTTTTAGAACATATCTAAGACTTCCTGGGCACGTTATATTAGTGTGGCACTGGAATGTCTGTCTGGTTTTAAGCCAAAAAGTCTATTTGGTAACACGGCTTCTATAGAGTTATTTTTTAAGCGATGCCAATTTTGGTAAGGAAAGTGACAAAGCAGCAGTGAACCTCTTAAACCCTCTAATAAATTTATTTTGTAATCCAAACCAGTAACCTCATTGTTGTACTTATTATCACAGGAAAGGCACAGGATTAGCTGACAGAAAGCATTGCGAACAGTAGAAAAAGTTCAACACAGTGTAGTATCACGGAGCGACACTGCAGGAAACCCTCGCAAACCCAACTCCTGTGTTGTGGCTTTCACTTTTTTGTCTAAACAGGGCTTTAACTTTTGATCCATTCAGGACCATCCCTGAGATTATTCACTGCTTATTAAAGGAGAAGGTTGCAAATGGCATTGCAGAAGTACTTAGCAGAGTGTTTCACACAAGCAATTAAATGCTCCTTACATGACTTTAGTTAGTTGTTTGTTCCTTGTAAACAGTTGTATGCTAAAGGGAAAAAATGCACTAGGCAACTTCCACTTAATAGGTACCTTTAATTTCTCATTCATGTTTATGAATTATGTACATGAGTGTGGTTTACTTAAAGTTTATAGGTCCTATCAGGAATTAAACAGATGTATTACTTTACAGTTGCAGATGCACTGAGGAATTTTAAGATCCACGACTTGTGTATCTGGAATTCTCGAATAGGACAAAAAAGCAGCAAATTTTTCCAGTCCAAGCAGCTAACAAACAAAAAAATACTTTATTTGTGCATGCTTAACTGCAGAAACACACACTGAAAATTACATAAACCACTGGATTTAAGAGATTAGCCTAAATCTTAAACTGGCTCCAAACCACCCCACCCCACCCCCCATCAAAACTCCATTTCCTCCACCCCTTCCCAGAGGCAAGTCTATGCCAGGATCCGATACCGAAATCCATCCCCTCCACACAGAGGAATGGACCATTCTATGGGTGACTGTAGGAAACTAACCACCATACCCCTCACCATTTTAGTGTGTACACCCTCCAGCCGACCCTATGTTGGTCAAGGATTCTTATTTTTAAAAGGGACAGTTTTAAAAGCCATGTATTAAACAAAATGAATAAAATAATGCACAAATTCACCTGTTAAAACATCAGACTGGTACTTCATTATATTGTAAATTTTAAAGTGGATTTTTAAAAAGACCTGGTTAGTTTGTTAAGTATTGTAATTCTTGGTTATCTACACAGAATTTGTCACAAAATGCTGATTAAACTACTAATTTATAATATTTTCATTCACTTCAGATCAAAATATGTAACTTTAGGGATATGCAAATTAAAAATTGTATACACCAAACAACATAAATACTAATAACCAAGCTGGGCTAGTTTTGCTGATAGGATTTGGTTTTGTTTTTAAATGTTTACTTGATAGTATCACTCCCACAGGTGGAATTTGTTTTGTCTATGGTGTTTTTTCTTGTAGAAGCCTGTATCAATCTGTATCTGCCATTATAATCTGATTCTCAAGGTATTTAGTGCTTTCTTTAAAGCATTTAAATACTGCATCGCAAGATATTTTTTAATATGCAAACCACAGTATGTTTTTATTCAAGCCACATTGTCTTGTCAAGGTAAGTATAACCTCATTTTCAAAAGGGTTTCCAAGGAGGCACTAAAGAAACAAGAAACCTTTGTATACCCCAACCTCCTGCAAGTGAATAAGAGGGACATGTACTTCGATACTGTTGTGTAATAGGAATTGCACATCTCACAAACATTGAAAGCAAACAGCAAGTTGTACCATGGCAGCCATTTGGGAGATTAAGCTCTAGTGGAAATTAGATCACTAAATTCTAGTGGGATGGACAACTCCTCCTGGAAGTTCATCTAGCTTTAAAAAAAAAAAAAAAACCCAAAAAAAACCCAACACATTTAAACTTAGTTTAACAGCACAGCTTAACCATTGAATGACCAGATAAAAAATAAATACATTTATCACATCAGCTGCTACTAAGATTTGTTGTCTTATTTCAGGTTTACAGTTAGTTATATAAATATACCAACCCTTGCGTGATAGGAGGCCAAAACAAGTGTATTCTGTTGATTTGGCAAATGTTTCATGACAAATATTCCAGAGTTTAATTAATTTCCATTAATTACATATAAGGTTCAGAAGATTCTGAATTGCAGCCTTATTATCTAGTATTCTTAGAGAAGATTTATTAAGCACACTTAAGTGATGTTACATAGATACACATTTCTGAAAGAGCCCTACAAAACTTTTCCCAAATGAGGTCACCAATTCAGGCACCAACAGACAGCAGAAAGAAAAACAGGTATAATTATCCGACATAGAACGACACTGTCAACTATTCAGTTAAGTGCCCTATTTCAATAATCCAACTTCTGCCTTCTTAGGTCTGATGTGACCAATGCCAGCCCATGTTCTTAAACCTATGGTACTTCTAGACAACGTATGTAAATTTACAGTATACAATTTGGATTCACCATGCATGAATACTTTGTGTGTAACATTTAATAAGCTCAATCTACATCCAGAATAATTTACATGAAAGGACAATATTTATTTAAACAGAGCTCAATGGGTAACCATGGTATCTGAGTGCATCCAGAGGAAAAAGGGGTCAAATGTGAATTCAATCAACGGCACTCCCACACTTTTACTGTTTGATCTACACTTCCAGTAACCACATACGGTGCCGTCTTGTGGAAATCTGTGAGGAAAGAAAAGCTTATGTTAAGAACGAATCCAAAACTTTAGTATTTTCCACTCTCACTGAATGTCATTAC
>WEKW01031056.1:303-12188 GCA_013389905.1 Sula dactylatra
TGTGCTGTTCTGAAAGGCAAACCACTACAACCTTGTTATTACAACACAGTTAAGAATATCTAAAAAAAGAAAAAAGTTTTAGTGTCAAGCTTAGTCCTACAGCTTCCCACTCAAGGCTAAACTTTAATCCAGGATTTTTAGCTATGTTAAAAATACATTATAACCAGATTAGTAAAGAAGTCAGACTCACTGTTTTAGTTTCTCCGCAAATATATACTGGGTGAAGTCCTCCACTGATGGAGCAAAATACATGCTATCTTGCGCATTAATACCTTTTGCTTTGATATGCTCAGAGCTGTTAAATCTTAACACATAAAAGGGATGTAAAACAGGACCAAATATCTCAAATATCTGAAACACAAACAAAATTCAAATGTTTAAATAAACCACCAAGAGTAGATAGCTAATTTCATTGTAGAAAACCATGAAGCTTTAAGATGCTTTGTGTTTAATAAGTTTGATACATTTTCAAAATGCAGCATGAAATGAAGTTATTTTCAAGCTTTAGTTTTATTACCACATTTTGTTTGACAGTATATTTGCCCAGCTACTCTTTAAGTCATAATGTGGAAAAGTTTTCTAACATGTTGATGTTGCCTTCGCCCACCCAAATGCACTGTTATTCAAGACATCATACAGCTGAAAGCAACCTCTCCCTCTCCACAAGCTCGCTCATAAAACAGAAGAAACTCATCACGCATTGTAATTCTGTAAGGATGCAATGAATTCCAGGTTAGGAATTCTTGAGATTAAAAAGATAGATGACTGTAACAAGAGTCAAAAGCACAAAGAAAAACGACGTATCAATGAAACATTATCTTTCATTT
Organism: Sula dactylatra; assembly: GCA_013389905.1. Classification (NCBI taxonomy): domain Eukaryota; kingdom Metazoa; phylum Chordata; class Aves; order Suliformes; family Sulidae; genus Sula; species Sula dactylatra. The sequence continues at coordinate 1,131 of WEKW01031056.1, forward strand.
AGTCAACTTCAACACTACTTGTTGGAACATGAAAGACTACTTTGAATTTTATATTAGAATGATGGGTTTTATGCTTTACACACACCTTTCCTGCCGCTTGCCGATCTTCTTTAAAAATTATGCTTTCCTCGTTTACTGGAGGTAGGCCTCTTAGTGATTCAATTATTACTAAAATGGAAAAAAATCAATTAGAACTTTATGTTTCAACAGCAGTATGTAGTTAATTGCAGAGAAACTTAACAAACCACTCTATTATTTGTCTACTAAAGTTCATAGAGCTTCACCTCAAAATTCTTGCGCACACACGAAACTACTTACAATCGTACACCCCTTCTCCAGTGATATACGAGTGACAAGATTTACACTTGTTTACAGAATTATTGTTCTCTGGGGTGAAGAAAGAAAGGATACCAGATGATAAGTACAAAAGAGATGTCTCAGATATGTATGTATGAGATACTTGTATTGACCTGGGATGTTTCTTAATTAAGTGCATAGCAGCAATAACCTGGTTTTTTGAGAGCAAATATATTCTGCCTTCTTAGTATTCCAAATGCAATTCTCCTTTGAAAAAAGAAAGGAGATGGCTATTCATTATAGCTTCCCCTAGTAAGTCATAAGAATCAGACCAGAACAGAAAAGATGTCTGGCAGTCCAGTCACAGTAGCAACTGGTCATGTCATTTGTGTAGGCAGATATACAATTTGAAATACATTTCTGCAATTTAATGTCATATAACAGCCTTATACTACATTTGGGCCTAATCCATGACTAATGATGGTATGAGCGGTGAGAGCAAGTCATGCTAGTAGGTCAAAATATGAAATCTTAGCACTTAAACACTTATAAATGGACACAGAAGAATGTTCTTCCTCCATTAAATACATAATTTGATATACAGGCAACTTCATTTTTAGGTTTTCCAGATGCAGAAACATAAAGAGCTTATTCTTTACTGAAATCTTTTGAGTAGTTCACTCTCTTCTTTGGTAATAGTTCACATTTGTTGCTTTAGTCTGCAGAAATACCGGGTCTTCCTTTACATTCATCAGGAATTATGTGTAAAGCTGTCAATACAGAGGCCTAGTACCATTACACTCAAAAATTCTGATTCTGAAGGTAATCTTTTCTACCTCTAAAACAACAGGATGCTTAATTAAGCGTTCTCAATGCTTCTCCATCATCAAATAAAGTCACTCAAGCACTTAGTGTCACTCAGACTCCAACAAAAACTAACATGATTATCCCTGCTAAACTTACATAACAGGACTTAAAGCAATAAACATCTCCTCAAGCTAAAACTCCAGTTTTGCTACTATTTCAATCTGCAAACACCTTGTGACATGCCAAGCAAGCCTGTGACAATGCTGCAGGCTTAATAGTTCACTGAATTTCAAAAGAAGTAGGGAAATCAGTTTATTTTGTGCCCACCTATAAGATGAAATATACAGTGAAAGAACCCAATGTGTTGCTTAACCTCATGAAATATACCTTGGCCAAAGAAACCCAAAACAACCCTACCAACAAGAAATCTGAAACAAAACAACAAAAAACCACACACCAAAACCTCTCAGAGAATGCTCTCAGTTTGATTGATCACACATAGCCCCCAGTCTTCCAGTAGGCTAAGAAAAATATTCTGAAAATAAGTCATGCCAGTCCCATGAAACCCAGGAGAAACATTATCACCTACAGCCTATTAGATTTATAGCTCCCCCTACCCCAACCCACCCCAAATCCTCAGCTTCTACTTCTTCCAGGGCCCAAAGCGCAGTCCCAGGGCGGGTTTCTCATATATACCAAAGCTGTTTACTTTCCAGGCTACAACCCACACAGTGAATTTTCTTTTTTCTTCAAGTACTTTGAAGCAAAACACAGCAAAAGTTCTGTTAAACTCTCATGTATTGAGGAGAAGTTAAAGTTCACAGAAAGTACTGTCATCTTGCTTTTAGCTAGTATGAAGCAAGCATGAACCTATACCTTTCTAGCCTTAAATTCACCTCATAGTATGAAGTAGCCAACTTAGAGGTATCACACACTGCAGACGGATGAACTTGGCAGCTTGCTATAGAGAACAGCAGAGATTTCTGATAAGTCAAAGGGACAGAAAGCATTCAAGATACTGATTGTTGTGCCAAAATAATATTTGTGATCTCCAAATAAGACCTCAAATCCCTACATACTCGATATGACACACAGGTATCAATTTATTTCAAAAATCAAAAACCAATCCACAAATAGCTCAGAGTCCCTAATATGGCCACAAATCAATTGAAATTGAGGCCACTCAGACACCTGTTTCCAGAAGAACTTAAAAGAAATGGAAACGTAGAAAGAGAAGTCATAAAGCAAGGTAGCAGAAGCAGAAAAACAACACAGATATCTTGTTTTAGTCAATTCTTATGGCCTTTTTTCATGTATGATTATTAGTCTGTTTTCTAACTTTCACCAACGAATCTAAATTCAACAGTTCATATACACTTCAGTTACAGGAAGTAGAATACAGACTCAAGAATTCATCTATCAGTAAAATGACAGGACTTGAAAAGATTACACACACCAAGAAGGATTAGAAATTAAGGACAGTTTTTGAAACTGAAGTCTAAAAACAGCTTTGTTTAAACATTCACATACTAGAGCAAAAAGAAGAATAATTGTAAATTATGGTTGAACCATTTCTCTCAATTTTTCAAACTATCATTTTAGTTGAAAACAGCCTTCTTGAAGTCCCCATTATTATCAACAAGCAAGAAAGGGCAAAGCAGAACAAGAGGAGAATGACCAGATTACTACCTTCCACGCTCTCAAGCCAGCTTCCTGCACATGAATGAAATTGAATTTAACTCCAAACCAACACCAACACCAAAAACATTGTACAGGAATTGCCTGTATTACCTGCAGTCTTTTACAAGAAAAGAAAATTTAATAGCAAAGGCTATTTGCTTTAATTCTTTTGTATCCCACTCAACATAAATACTTTAACTTCAAAATTGAACTTTATTTCTAATTTTCAGAGCAAATCGTTTTGAAAGCAGTTCAAGGAGAATGGAACACTTGAAATAAGCTTAAACACAAACATACTATGGATATTTTATTAATATCAGCTTCAATAAAACTTTGATTTCACATATTGAAAACTGAGGTCCCAGGTAGATCTCAAAAGATCCCTAAATGCATATTGCCTGCAGTTAAGCTTACATTCATTCTATGTCTCAATCCCATTTAGCTTACCCTCCAGCACCTATATATCATGTTAGTCATGCTGTCCTACTACTGCTGACACTGGCAGCTTGTATGTGGTCAAGATGCCAGAAGTGAGATGAATGGCAGGGAGGGGAGCGAAGAAAGAACGAACATCATACATAACGTACCAGTTACCCAAGCAGTGCTACACTGGCTAAAGAAATAAGTCTTTGTCCTGTCCTCATATATTAACAAGCATGCACTTGGGACTGCACTGTATAGCATCTGTGCTTTCAGTTACACCTCCTGTACCTTCACAGATAATTCAAATATAGCGTGTACAACTGGAAGATTTCTTGAAATACTGCAAATGTTCAATCTTATTGTTGCCAGAATTAATATAAAGATCACAATACACAATCAAAAATTTTAATGAAAAAATTAAACATGAAAGTCACACAGAAACGCATCCATAATTAGTCGTTGTAGGTAACATCTTTAGAGGATATAAGCCAACTAAAAGGGAATTCAGCACAAATGTCATTGTGTCATTTGGTAGAGTTCTCATTCAGCAACTCGCTACCGCCTCATACAGAATGCTACAGTGCTGACACTTTGAGGAAACAGTGAAGTACACAATTAATGCAGAGATAGACAGAAAATATTTTAATTAAGAACAAAGCAAACATCTCTTGCCTACCTAGTTGCTCGATTATGCTGGAAACTGTCCCAAAGAGCTTCAGTTCAACATTGTCAGGCAGAATTATTGATAAGTCTTCAACAGGAGGCAGTTCCTGAAAATATCAAGTCAGTGTTCAGAATATAATTTTGTCACACTAAAAGACATTCATCACTTTGTTGCTGCTTAAATTTGACAATCAGAAAAACCTCCTAGCATTCTGAAGATTTAATTAAAAAATATCTATCTTGGTTTGCCTCCTTCAGAATAATTCTAAATGAACTCATCTTGGGGGAATCTCTCTTTTGAAGACACCTTTTCTGTTGAGACACTACTCTACATATTTCCATTGCAACTAAAGCAGAAGCCAGTTTTACTCAACTGGAGAAAACCAGTAACTGATAGGCATTTTGTTGATTTTTTTTTTGAACTTTCAAGTTAGATAAATTAAGTTCAATGTACAACACAATAATTAGATAATCAGTAATCAAAAACTCAGACAACCTGTAACCACATTCAATGCATGACAGTAGAAAAACGTACGTAGCAAGAGATAAAATAGTATGAAATACATCAGAAATGCATCATCTGATTTGACAAAATGGTGTCTGTGCATTTATGCCATGACTCAGACCATTATAGAGGATGTAAAGATCACAACAACCTATACAAAGAAAATAATTTTAGCTAAAAGTTGTATTTAGTACAAGAGGATAATCATCGAGAACTCTTTGGAAAAAAGCGCCAAACTTCAGATATACAAATGAACACTACACAAGCAATATTCCAATTAAACTTTTTCCTCAAATGTAAGCATCAAAATCTGCTACCAAAGGCTGATTAACACCAAACTCATCACCCACCTCCTCCAATTTACTCATAAACTAGTATTTCTACATGTATATACTATACTGCTGTGAATTCAATACAGACCATATGGAATACAAGGTAAGGGCAACTAGAATAAGAATTATCTTCAACATCTTCTGAATTTGGAGGTAGAGTCCAAATCTTAGCATTGAACTGCACTTTCAAAGGCCATCGCCAGAAATAAAATCCCTCTCCAACAGAAGAATCTTATACTGTCTTATCAAAACTTCACCTGATAACCTTAACAAAAGTGCTTGGCAAAGGCTTCTAGAGCAACTCAAAGCCCAAAAAGAGGCCAAGACTTTCCCAGATCATATAATACAGCATTAAAGGCAAGACATTAATCCAGATAGAAACAGCACACCCTTCAAAGGACAGTAAGTTTTCCAACATTAAACCAGTTTCACTGCTAAGACTTAACTGAATCATGAATGCCAGGGCAAGTCGAAGGCCAAAGACCAGAAGGAAGAAAGCTAAGATTTTGATCATAAATCTCAAATTGGTGAATTGTACCATCTGTCACACTATATACAGTATCTGCCAATCCTATACTTCAAAGCACGAGGTTTCTAAAATAGTTCCACTAACACTCCTTAATACACGCACGTTTTTTCCCAAAGCACATATTCCAGTTAAATACTTTTATCTTTTCTTTTCTCTTTTATGCTTTAGCAAGTTAGCTATTATTGGGGGCTTTTGGGTAAAAGATTAATCATCATGTTCCATTTTTAACACATACATTTTAATTTTCAAATTGTATTCTCTCAAATTTACATAAGACAATCTACAACATTTTTGCACAGACTAATTCTTTTACTGTAGAATGACTTAAAACAAGATACAGTAAATAATGTAGTTAATAGGAACTGAAGTTCTAGCAACTATCAGTGGCAAAGAGCTACAGCTTTGCTGAACCAATGAAATTAATCAGGCCAGTACTTAGAAGGAAGGCACTGTTTTGTAAACACTTGGACTGGAAGCTAGTAAACTAATGAGACAAAAGAGCAGATCAACAAAACATTTTCAGACTAACATGAATTTTATTTAAATAAATGAGATAAAAGCTAAATAAAACCTGATAAGTACATCTCTGAGCAAGGATTTTTGTGCTGTAAAAAAATGTCATAGAAGCACTTATAATGGTTCTACTATTGATCATACTTCAAAACTAAGCACACATAAGCAGGAATTGCTCTGATGTTTTACTCCTTCAGAACACAATGTTATGTGTGCTTCTGAATCTGATTAATTTCTGGGTGTGCCGGTTTTGGCTGGGATAGAGTTGATTTTCTTAACAGAAGCTAGTATGGGGCTATGGTTTGGATTTGTGCTGAAAACAGTGTTGATAATACAGCGATGTTTTCATTATTGCTGAGCAGTGCTTACACAGAGTTGAGACCTTTTCTGCACCTCACCCCACCCCACTAGCAAGTAGGCTGAGGGTGCACAAGAAGCTGGGAGGGAACACGGCTGGGACAGCTGACCCCAACTGACCAAAGGGATATCCCACACCATATGACATCATGCTGAGCATATAAAGCAGGAGGAAGAATGAGGGGGAGGAGATGTTCCAGTGTCTGAAGCAGAGATCCCCTTGCAGCCCTTGGTGAAAACCATGGTGAGGCAGGCTGGCCCCCTGCAGCAACATGGAGGTTAACAGTGCAGCAGATATCCACCTGCAGCTCCTGGAGGACCCCGTGCTAGAGCAGGTGGATGCCCAAAGGAGGCTGTGACCCCATGGGAAGCCCACGTTGGAGCAGGCTCCTGGCAGGACCTGTGGACCCGTGGAGAGAGGAGCCCAGGTTGGAGCAGGTTTGCTGGCAGGACTTGTGACCCTGCAGGGACCCATACTGGAACAGTCTTTTCCTGAAGGACTGCACCCCGTAGGAGGGACCCACACAGGAGCAGTTCGTGAAGAACTGCAGCCTGTAGGAAGGACTCATGTTGCAGAAGTTTGTGGAGAACTGTCATCCATGGAAGGGACCCCACACTGGAGCACTGGAATCTCTGCTCCAGCACCTGGAGCACCTCCTGCCCCTCCTTCTTCACTGACCCTGGTGTCTGAAGGGTGGTTTCTCTCACATGTTCTCACTCCTCCCTCATGGCTGCTATTGCACAGATTTTTTTCCCCCCTTCTTGAATGTATTATCACAGAGGCACAACCACCATCACTCATGGGCTTGGCCTTGGCCAGCAGCAGGTCTGTCTTGGATCTGGCTGGCATTGGCTCTATCGGACATAAGGGAAGCTTCTAGCAGCTTCTCACAGAAGCCACCCCTGTAGCCCCACCACTACCAAAACCTTGCCATACAAACCCAATACTCAGGGATAAAAGAATATCCTAAGAGCTTTTCTTCACTCTAAGTGTCTCTAGAGCAACAGTTTAAGAATTACCAACATACTCCCATCTGTTGTTGCTACTACTAATGTGTGTCAATGCCTCAGCCTTTCCAGACAATCATCTAGCACTTCATTACAAATTCTTACAGAGCACTGAAGCAAAGGTAAATGTATCCAAAAGTATCTGCCCTTCAGAGGTTTGTTTTTTTTTCTCTCTACCCTTCTGAAAATTTCTTGCACCCTTCACTGGACTTGTTTCTCACTCCAGAAAGCATTTTTTATGTAAGGGGAGAGATCTATGGAATAAAAGATTAACATATACTGTTAATGTAAATTGACATTACAGTGTTACATTATCCTTCTATTTGTAATCCATTACAAATGATGCATAGCTAATCATTCATTAACAGCTTATTACTAAAACTGATTCCTTTAAACCTCTTAATTTTGAGATAATGAGGAATAATGGCAGCAATACTTAATGAGTACGTTACTTATGAGAGCCAAAACCAGAAGACAGTATCTTGACGCAAATTAAGCCTCTGATCTGCAATACATAAAACAGTGCTATAACAAAAATTGCAGAATAAAACAAATACAAACCACTCCTATGACCACGCTAATAATTTTGCTTAAGTGAGTACAAGCAATGCAATCTGAACCTCTGGGAGACTTAATACAACATTTGAAATTTTTACCTCAAGGCTAAACATATTTGAAGTATGTCTGCAAGACATATCAGACCTTCAAGTCTCTCACATGGACAGCAGATGATGAAAACCGCAAATATACAAACAACAAAGAATGTACTAAAATATCCAGAGTTTTATCCAAAAATTTATTTGTTTTCATTAATTACAACTGTGATTTTATATAAATATGAACCTAAAATGAGCTATGAACCTCACTTCAGAGTGGTCTTAATATACTGAAAAATAAGACATTTTAAGTCATTAACTGTACTATATCTGAACTAGTGTAAAAATGTACATTCAATCACTAGGTATTGCAATGACTTAAAAATATCATAAGTTAAAATATTTTAAATTGGGTTACTAGAAAAAGGTTTAAAAGATAACATTGTACTTACATCAGTAGGCAACTCATCTTTTATTTTAACACTGTAAGATCTGTTATCCTTCTCATTTGGAGGATCGTCTTCATCAGATACTGTTGAAGAAGAACACGAAGAGGTGGATGTAGTTGATGAACTATCTGAATCCGTATCACTGAATAAAACAAATGTGGGAGTTAGAATATAGGCTTCTACATTACGGATAAAAATAGTGGCTAGATTATACATTACTCAAATACCTTTGGTTACCAGATATATTTTTCTTAAATGCATACATTTGTACACAGAAGAACAGCAATCTTTTCTAAACCTACAAGGCCCATGACAAGATCATAAACAAAAAATCTCAGAAGAGTAGTAGCTTCAGCAGTTCAGAGCAAATGCTAGCAACTAGTGGCTCATTTGGCTTCCCACTGTATCGCTGTTGAATGGTGCATGTGACATTAGAGGAATCACCTCTTTAAGTTCACTTAGTCAGGTTTCTCCCACTGGCTACCCCATGCAAAGGCCCAGCACCAGCATAACTCCCTCTGTCAGACATTCACAATAGTCACCGTTTGGGACACACACTTCATTGGTTTGCCAGTGAAATGAGACATTAGCCTCACAGGATGATCCCTTCAGTATAGTACATAGATAAATACAGCCAAATTAGGACCATAACTTTTAAGCACTATCAGCATACTTCTGTTTTATGCACCACTTAAGTTCCCAGTATTGAACATCATTTGACATCACCGAGCACAAAAAAAAATTTCAAAAATAATACATTAAACTACTTTCTTTAGCTCACAGTCACTCTTCTCATGCAATCCCAACATTAGCATAAAGCTAAGTAGAAGTCAAGAAAATACCTATCCCAAGCAATGCAACTTGCACTACGGAGTGAATGAAAATTTTCAATTTTTGCAGATAAAAGGGATTAGTTTCATAATTCATGGCCTGTCTGAATTCCCCTAGTACGCATTCACACAGATTAGTAATTTAATATTTCTCACTGGCACATGCACAAGAGATGTTTATTGTCTTAGACTCTTAATAATTCAAGTACAGAGCACAGTAAGAAACCAGTCCTTATACATGTCAACATGTTCCTTTTAACAAAAGTAAGTTCGTCAGCAGTTGGTGGAAGAAACAAATGTGGACCAAATTGATCCTGGTGACTGGAAAAAAAAAGTTACAAACTTTCACAAAAATACCCCAAGACAAGCAAACTTCTGTAAAATTGCATCTATCCTTTCTTACCTGATCTGGCCATTAACAAAGCAGCATTTAGAAACAAATTGATAAATGAAATACAAAAGATACTCCCTTCTAGATTCTTTCTTATTACACTGCCTCCTTCACATGCAAATGGATGGCTTTCAAGTACCTGTTGCTCCATTTTTTTCTTCCAACAAATGCTGACAGGAAAGTCAACAACTAAGAGCACCTCTCCAAATAAACCTTGTGGAAAAAGCCCAATATGGACTCCTTGGAACAAAATCAACACAGCAGAATGACAAAAATCTGTCAGACTACCAGACACCAATCAGTGGAGGGAAGGGAAAAAAAAAGGAAGAAAGAAAAACGTCTAAGATACAAGTAGACAGCTAAGTAAAAGCTATCAAAATTTTGTCTTTAATATTCATCTGAATATCAACACAACAGATTTTGGAAACAAAAAAAGACTACAGGTGAAGCCCCTGCCTTAGGTCACGAATTTCACTCTCCATCACTTCATGATGTTCCAGGAAAACTTTGAACCAAGCAATAAGTATTTCCGAAGTCAAGCTTTAACCCCTTAACTGTTAATAAAGAGATCCTTAGACTTCATTTCAGCCTCCATTAGTTAAGAGGAGCACATATCCATCTTGTTGCAAGGGCCCAAAAACATATAAATCTCTCAAACTGACAAAGCGTGGAGGCTTCTAAGACTTGGGCTCTGCTTCAATCTAACCAAAGTTACCTGTCACCAACTATATTGAACACCAAAGCACAGATACAGGTAGAAGATGGACCCTTTTATCAAAAACATACAGGTTGAGAAAGAGTTTTTCCACCAAGATGCCAACATCAGAGCACAAGCTAAGCCCCTCAGACTCTTTACCTTAGAATCATAGAATAGAATCACAGAATGCCCTGAGTTGGAAGGGACCTGCAAGGATCATCGAGTCCAGCTCCTGACCCTGCACTGGACAACCCCAAATTCACACCATGTGTCTGAGGGCATTGTCCAAATGCTTCTTGAATACCACCAGACTTGGCGCCGTGACTGCCTCCCTGGGGAGCCTGTTCCAGTGCTCCACCACCCTCTGGGTGAAGAACCTTCTCCTAATATCCAACCTAAACCTCCCCTGGCACATCTTCCTGCCATTCCCTCGGGTCCTGTCGTTGGTCACCAGAGAGAAGAAATCAGCGCCTGCCCTTCCTCCTCCCCTTGAGAGGAAGCTGCAGACCACGATGAGGTCTGCCCTCAGCCTCCTCTTCTCCAGGCTGAACAAACCAAGTGACTTTAGCTGCTCCTCATACGGTTTCTGCTCTAAACCCTTCACCAACTTTGTGGCCCAACAATGAATCCTACATTCAGGTTTTTTCACCGGTAACACTGCAGATGTCTTGTCACAAGTGATGTAGGCACTCTGTGAGGGCCATGTCAAACAAGACATTCAAACGGTCACAGTGGCCCAACCAATTGTGACACTTTACCACCAAACTGTGACGCCGCCACCACCACCAAACCCATGTTTTCGTTAAATCCTATACCCTTACGGTCATTTTGTTGGAGGTTTACTAGTTCAACAATAAAACTTCTAGAGAAATATAACTGAAAATGTCATCTTTAACGGGAAAGAGAAAGCTACAGAAGCTGAAACTCTGGGTCGGGGGCAGGGGCCGGACCCGGGCACTCCGCTGGCCCAGCCCTGAGCCG
>WEKW01031056.1:13738-35335 GCA_013389905.1 Sula dactylatra
GGGCGGGGGCGGGCGCTGGCCGGGCGCGCGGCGGTAGCTGGCCTCACCCTCAGTGCCGGGTCTGTGTGGGCCCGCTCTTAAAATAAGGCGTTCTGTTACAGGCTGGTGGAAAGTAATGAATTCTGTCACCGCTCGTAACGTCAGTTTTAGTTAAGTCTTGGTGCCGAATAAATTTTATGGTTAATTTAAATCAAACACCGAATATTTCGTTTTTGTGAGACTTGCCTGAAAGGCAAAGCCAGAGGTCATTGCTGCTCTTGCATTGGGATGGATTAGTCTTGGTATTTCATAAATATGCTGGCAACACACAGAAGGTTCATGTAATTGAAATTAAGAAAAGCTCTATAATACCAAATCACTATAGCAATACCTAACCCTACTGTAGCAACCCAACAATAATGCCTACCCTAATACCTACGCTAGCTCTACAAAACCTAACCACATCCTTAGGATCACCAAACCATTCACCGCAACATAAATTTCTGTTTATATTCTAGGTTTGCCATAAATAACCCCTGCTTCAGAGCTTGAGGGTTTTTAGGTGGGTGTGCAATGCCTGACCCAACTCTGTGGAGAAGACTGTTGGTGCCTTAGTCTTTGCTCTTGTCATGCGTGGTCTGGCCACACATAGTGTCGTCTCCCAGAGGAGAGAATGGAGGAATTCCCCCGGCCCTTCCCCAGCCTCTACGTGTTTGAGGACTTAAAGCTCTTCCCGGCGACAACACCTCCGGAGGCAAGATATGCATCTTCTGTTGAACGCAATTTATCCGAGGCAAAACCCCAAAGATGTTTTAAAGAAAAGCATCGTCAGGAGGTGGCCGTGACTGTGAGCCTGCAGATGAGCCCCTTGACCCCAGCCCCCAAACTGCAGCCTGACAGCTGTGCTCCTGCCCCAACGCTACGTGTTCCAGGCCACCCCAGAGCTTCAGCACCCTGTCTTTTGGACTGGCTTCCAAATGACATGCTAAGGCTGTCTTCACTTCCAGGCAGCAGGGTGAGCGGCAGAGTGCGATGTAGGTCTGAGGAGGAACCCCGTAAATAGATACATGAAAAAGTTACATGCGATAATGCTGACAGCGCCGAAGAGGACTGGGACTCGAGCATCTGATGAGAGCAGAGGAGCAAATGATACATGTTCCGTATAATAAACCTCCCTTCCAGCTTGGAGAGGACTGCATGCCCGCAGCTCAACGGACACCTAAAACACTTCATTCTTCTCCAGAATGTCCGGGCTATGTTGAAAAACCATCATGAGGGTGCTTCACAAGTACCCCACGCAGGCTGAGGGGAGGAGCATCTGACAGGCAGAAGATGTCTTTCTCTGGTAGTTCCACCTTTGTTTGCAACATGACACAGCAGATGCAACCAGCAGAATGAATTTAGTAGGAAAATTAAACATATACAAATATGTATATAACATAATTCATCAGTATTTTTTTTTCTTCCATTTATCTAAAATTATGTTCAGGTCAAGCTGAATAGGCACATTACGGGCATTTGGTATTTTTTGCACTGTCTTAAGTGAGGAGCCTGTGTAGGCTCTGTGTATAAGCAGCAGAAGTAAACTCTCTCACTGCGCAGTTCCCCAGAACACCTGGGTGAGGAATCATCTTCTTTCCAACGACAACACTGGGATCCTGAAGTGAGGGTCCGTGGGGCACGTGGTCTGAATATTGCTGCCCTGTACTGCACGCTCTTTAACAAAAGGGATCTTCAGAAATTCATGCAATTAAATGTCAACAAAAGTTAGACATCAACTGCACGGAGATTAAGTATTAGACAATCATAAAAATGGTTTATATTGAATCTCACTGGCAAATACATTTTCATCCGTACTGAAGTGGCAGAAATGAGATATATACCCAACTGAACAGTAAGTAGAGACAGAATCCTACTAAAATCCAGTCCTGCAAAAACAGATCCTGCAAAAGCAGGTTTCATTTTAAAACTAAGCAAGGAGAGTTTTTTATTCATTTGAGGGGTTTTTAATTTATTTGCTTGTTTTTCACAACTGGGATTTGAGCTGTACCTGCAATGGACCATTCTACAAGATCTGTGAGTTTGTGTGGGAAAGTTGATCAGTGTGACTGGGAGGGAATCATTTCCCCAGAGCAGACAAAGCCCTTATATTGGCCAAATCATTCCTGAACGAAAGGTAAAATAATTGATGTCATAATGTAGGACTGAATTAGTTGAATGATGAGGAAATGAAAATTAATTTTATTTGCTAAATATAAACCTCTTATAAATGCAAAAGCATATTCAGGTCTCTACCTTGCACTTATGTAAGTAAAATTCTTCAGCTGTCTCATGAATCACATCTTTCCTGCTTTTTAACGGATTTTAGTAAGTGTTTGGTAGCTGTACTCTGGCGCCTAGATTGTGTTTTGACAGTTTCCTCTGTGTTTGTGCAGAACTGGCAGCATCTTTCAAATGAGAAGATACTTTATTTCATCTGAACACTGCAGCTTAGCCTTTAACATGCAAGGTAGCATTTCTTTTAGAATGAGGACAGTGAAAGGCATGATGCATAGTGAACATCACCCGCCAGCCAGCCAGGGCATTTTTAAGTAATCTGCGAAGTAGCAGCACAAGCGTGAAGACATTCTAGGAAAAGAGTCATTGCATAGATGGACACTTGAATCACAATAGTTCTAACGCTTGTTTTGAAGATCTGAGCAGTTCAGAAATGTCACTGCTGGGACTGGAATCCAACGCCATCGGTCATAGCACGGCTAGCAGTAAGCCTGGTTTCTGCCTGCAGTTTCTTTGATGAAGTTCTCTGGAGGTGTTGGTTTCTACGTTTATTTCTTCTATCCCCCCTGCTAAGACAGGTGTGTGTAATTGTTCCCGTTATACTTTTAAAGCTAAAATGACACCACTCAAACTATTATTACAATGTTATATTGAATTTCTTTGGATGCAATAGAGGAATCTGTTGAAAAACAGTTTCATCCTGATACCTCTCCTGAACTCTAGAGGTGGAAAATTGCTTGAAGATTTCAGTATGCTGCTTTTTATGTCTTTAGAGAAAAAGGCACAAATAAGAAAGGTAGTCATGTTTCCTAATATATTTGAAATACGGAAACAAATACTATTGTGACATTTATCATTTATACATTTTACGCTTTCGTATTCTAGTGACTGGTCACAGCGATGTCAGAGATTATAGGTAGTACAAGAACACTGCACCTTAATTAATAGAAGGAACACAGTAAATTTGAAAAGCACCCTTCTGAAAACATTTTTTCTTAGGTTTCAGGTTGGTTTATTTAGGTAATTTGACAGTATTATATGTGTAAAAAATTTCAGTGTTTCATCAGCATAACCAGCTACTTAGATCTTCCTTGAGATTCTTGTGTCAGTTAAGAATTATTTTTAACATAAAATAATAAGCAAGAAAAAGAACACCCTGGGAATATTGTTTTAGAGGTGTATAAAATTAGAATCTGAAGGCGAGTTGCTACAGTGTCCTGATGGTTTCAATTGCCATATCCTCTTCCCTTGCTTATTACTGTGCAATTTAGCTTTCACCCAACTGTAGCATTACTAACTGGAGCTGCAGAAAATGCTTAGTGACAAGTTGCTCCTCACAGCTCTAAATGTGGTCTCCAGGTACCATGAGGTGATGAAACTTCTGGGAAATCTGTTTACACATTCAGAACTATAGTGTTGAATGGATTAATGAAAATGCTTCTTTTCTTCTTATCTAGGACCCTGCGGTGGCATCAGAGAAAGCCTTCAGCAGATCATTTCTCCTCCTGATGACACTCTTCCCTTTTGGGCCAAGACGTGATGGGCGTTCCATCAGTGTTGATTTAGCCTTTTCATTAGCACTGGTCAGAACAGCAGTTACTGCTCCTTCATATGATGTGGGTACACTTATACAGCTGGCCAGCTCTTCAGCTCAGGTCTGCACCAGCCCTTCTCCTGTAAATAAAGAGAGAGAATGTATGGAGTTGATGAGGACTGGAATAATGGTACTGGAAAAAGCATTTTAAACACACAAACCTGCAATTACAGTAGGGCTTTTTGCCAGCATAGCGATATCAAAAAATCACATCCCTATGTGCCTTTGCCATGCTTCAATTTTCTAGTGTAGACTTGCTCCAAGTGACCCAGAGCGAAAGACTGGCAATTCACATCACTCCTCACAATTCTTCACTTTTTAAACTGATGAAGGAAAGAAAAATTCTGTTACAGCCCTCCAAATTGCTTTCATTTTGACCTACAAAAGTAGATAGGTACATGAGCTGAATGTGTCTTCTAAAATGACCGGCAATGTTAGAATCCCAACATCTGAATTGTCACTCTAACATCTGAGAATAATTACTCCAGGGAATTGAACAAATCACTTTAAAACTTTCTTTGACTGGTTGGCTCCATTTGCAGGCTCAAAAAAATCCCTTCAGAAAACCAATTTTTTGCTGTTATGTGAAGTAGCCTTAAGCTGCATGTCAATGCCACCCACTGAATAGAAATAGAATAGAAAGAGACTGACTTTCCTTACTAAACAAGGTCAGGAAAAAATGACAATTATCAGCACTTCTCTTGTATTAGACAATGCCTGGTGACACATCCATATTAATGTGCCTGTATGCCAATTTGAGTGAAGACTTTGCCCCAGGATGCTTGAATGCTCGTATGGTAGGCGGGATATTTATTGTGTCTGGTGGTGATGGCTGTGGTTTCCCCCATACCATTATACATTAATTTTGGTCCTTATATTTAGTCCAGTTTTAAGGGGAAACTATGGGCTTAAATTTGCAGCAGTTTTGAAACTACTGCTCCTATCTCAGAGCCTTTTTTTTCACTCGTCGCCTGAACTATTGGAGGTTAAAGTACTCATGGTCAGGAGCGGTGGGAGGGAGAGGAAATCAGATCAACAGAATTTTCTGTGTCGCTATTGCTAGTCATATTTCATTCCACCCAGATGAATCAATATTGTAGCTTGCACAGCTGAGATATCTAGTTCTGAAACAAGACTGAAATAGCTACAGTACAGAATGTTTTACACATTTCAAAGCTTCAAACTATTGCACAGAGTTAAATGACACAAATTTCCTTAGTTCGTTCTTTGTATAAAGGGTTGGGCAGTTTATAACTAGATGAAAAGAAACAATATGACCTCTAAGTTTAAAATATTTTTTCCCTAAAATATATTTTTAAAAATGGAAAAATACACAACTTTCTCTTATAGTCCCATATACTTCTTTTACTTTATTCTTCCAAATATAGCCAGTAATTTTCTGATGATTGAGCTGCCCTCAGCCAATTTCATCAATAGCAATCCAAATCCCTTCACTGATGGACGGACTGGTTCACCTCCAGTTATTCTAAGAGTTTGTACAATTCATTTATCAACTCTTTTATTAGAGACTATTACATTCTTTTTCTAGTTATGATTTCAGTCCAATATTTTAAATTATACCAATATAAGCATAATTTGGTTAGTTGCCTAACCAACTGTGTCCAAGCTGCACCTATAAATGTGATTTATTCTGGTATGTATAAATAGCTCAGAAATTTCAAATGTCTGCATAGCTGAAATCAGCATATTAGAGTTTGTAGGGAGTCACATTCAGAGAGAGCAATATGCTCTCTAAAATTGAGTGTGGCTTTCCTATAATGACCTCAATATAAGATAGAGAACACGTTTTAGTAAACTGGTTGTTTACCTGGTTGTTATAAATTCTTGTGGCTCAGGCATGTCTCCCACAGCCTTCTGTGAAGTTTTGTGGCTATCAGAGCTCTTCACCGACTGTCTCCAGAACCTGGAAGACCTTTCTTTCCATACTGATGCATGCACTCAACCGATCTGTCTCATTTTGGCTGCACAGCCTAGCATTCTTTCCGTGCTTGCAATAATGTTTTGGGTAGACAGGCACTCATTAAAGCGTCAATGTATGACAGGCATTAGGCAAGAAATCTGTGAAGAAATTAAAGAATGTAATTTTTAATCCACTTATGTTATAATTGGATCTAAAAGATCTTTCTCCCTGTATTCAGAAGTTTTGCTGTAGATTTCTGCACACTTGACATCTCAGATTGTATTTCTTACCTCGTAGTTTCATAATTTCAGTGCAGCTTTAACTGGCACTGCCAGCAAAATAGATGGTTTTGCCCTTCCCCCAGTTCTTATCTTCTGTCCCGTTCCTTGTGCTATCACTGGTGCTCATGCAGACATGAGTGAGTCAGGGTAGGGAAATACAGTGAAAATTAAACCACCATCACCCTGCCCCAGGTTAGTTTTTAGCCAGATCAGTCCCAGATCCCACATCACTGTGTAGCCCTACAAATGCTAGCATCAGGATAAATGGGCTGTAGGATGTGAAATGTCAAGACTCAAGAGCTAAGGTATTTCAGATTTAAGGGACAATATACAAGCTCCTGACACTGAAAGTTTTACCTCCGCCCAGACATGAGGAAGAACTAGTTGGGTTGTTTGGGTTTTTTTTTTTTCCAAAAGACCAATGTTAAGAAAAAGGACTGTGAAAAATTCTAAAAAGTCCCTTTGAAACCAAAACTGTTTTGTATGGAAAAACCATAAAAAGGCACTTCTTTGAAGTATCCGAAGAAAGCAGTCTAACCTAAGATAACAAGAAGGTTCAGGAGACCAGCAGGTGAGAAAGTTGCATATTTAGACTCATTGTTGAATAGCTCTTGGGAAATCATTGTGTCCTTAAGAATTTTATGCATACTTATTTGGCCTTCACATTTCTTTTGGTACTCGGGGAGTTCCTTCAACAAAATACACTGATTTTTTCCATCTGTTTGGCTGGAACATGATGATCTTTCCATCACGTTCAGACTTAACCACAGGGAACCAATGTACATTTGGCCTTTGGCTCAATTATAATTCTCTGTACCTAAAAAGAAAACCACCTAAAAAAACCTCAACACCAAAACCTTACAAAAAATGAAAATACCTCAGAAAACCAGAAGTTTTTCTGCCTAGCAAAAATGTCTACTGAAAGCACATTGCCTTAGTGCTTAAATCTTGTTCCTGATTCCTCACTGGTAGGTAACATCTGCATCACACTGTCCTTCATGAGAGCTACAAGTGAATTGCAAACGTCACAAGTAAAACTTAGGTCTGTAGAAAGTAATCTTTTTGGAAACCCATCTGATGAAATATGGAATTCATTCTTGAGAGAAATTATGGTGCCTGTGAGCTCAGTGTCTTCAGACAAAAATGCAAATCTTGTAGATGGACTCTTCTTCTCATAACGTCACCAGTAAGACACACATGGAAACAAGTGATTATTCAAGTGAAATAATAGTCATCAGAAAGGCAATAAGCAAGGACATTTCACATTACATATACATGTTGTACCCAATATACTGCAGCGATCTAAAGAAAGTGGAAATAGATACTACAATGAATATATTACATAGGACTTCCTAAAATTCCTTGCCTCTGCTTTCCCTCCCTTTTCCTATCCAGGGAATTTGTGTTTCATCCTGCCCCTCCCTCTGTTTTTATATGCCCTCTGTTCTCTTATCATGCCATGTTCCTTTCCTTTTCTTTCTTGTTTGTTTGACTTAATCCTATCTCTAATTTAGTAGTAATTTGTTGTTGTAGGTACAAGGCCCTTTGAGAACCAAGGAACAGAGATTCGGAAGAGATGTGGCTGATCAAATCCAGTCTCTTGCAATCTCAGACAATCATGTGAATCATGTTTAGTCCAGAAGGACTAGAAAAACATCCACTCTCCACATCACAAAATGGAAAATACTTCATTTTGTTTGATGAACTGTACAATATGATGAAAAGCAATGCTACTACAGTGCCTCAGAAAGAAAGTAAACCAGACCTTATGAAATGATCAAAACCTTTCTCCCTATAGCACTAAGTGGCCATTTGTTACATAAGTTACCTCAGTTTTGACCAGGCAAAGGGAGAGGTACAGCGCAAATTGGATCAACAGTGCCAATATCCAGTCTCCCCTTATTTAAGCCAGTAAAAAGTAAACCATATTATTATTTCAGTCCCTAACCATGTGTCCTTAAACTCTGTGAGAGCTTCTGAATTCTGATCTCTGGTCTATCTGCTGATTAATTTTTAAAAGTGAATTTTGAATATGTGGAAGTGCTGAACTGCTTCACCTGCCTGTGCGTTAGATGGACAATATATGAAAACTTTGGTTTACCTGTTGTCACAAGTAATCTGGAAAACAATGAGGTGGCAAAATTTGCTGGCTGTTACACTAACAAGGGTAGTAAAGATATGGGTGACTGTGAAGAATTTCAGAAGAACATTGAGAGACTGAGTGGCTGGGTAATAAAAAGGCAGGAAATTTTCAGAATCAAAATTTGTAAAATCATACACAAGACAAAACAGCCCTAACTTTACAGATACTATAATAGACTCTGACCTGTCTACTACAAATCCTGAAAGACATCTTAGGATTATAACAAATAGGTCTACAAAAACATTAGCTGATCACTCGGTAAGAATCCAAAGAAGGAAAAAGAAAAGAGAAGGACAAAGACAGAAAAAGAAAGAAAAAGAAGAAAAAATAAACAAAGAACAAACCAGAAAAAATATTACGCTGCAGAATAAATCGGCTGTGCTGCTGCAACTTGAATACCATATGCAATCCCTCATGCCAGAGTGGATATAGTAGAACTGGAACAAGTGTGGGGAAGATTCTGTACTAAATAGACAGCCTTCTTCAGTCTGCAAAAAGACAACCCAGATGTACTGTCAGAGAGACTTATGAGGGATATGAATAAGAAACAACACTTAACAATAACAAGAGGCATTAAAACAATTACATTAAAACATTAAAACCTTCACGAGGCAGGTCAAAATGAAGAAGAGAGAAAGATGGCCCTTCATACAACACATGTAATTGAGCTATGGAACTCCTTTCCACAGAATGCTTTGGATACAAGAAGTTTTTATTAATTGTAAAGATGTCACTGCCTCAGAAAGTTGCTGAGCCACAGGTTGCTGCAGGCTAGGAGCACCTACGCTAGCTTTGTTAATGATGTTTTTCCTTTAGAGAAGCACCATCATCTATTGCTGCAGACAGGATATTCAGCTGGATGAGCCTTTGGCCAAAACCAATACAGATGTTTTCTCAGAGCAGCAGTTCCTGAGTGCCTGATTCCCCTGAGACATCCTCACATCCAGAACTCCTGAAGCAACAGCTACTGCACAGCAACTCTCTGCCTGATCTGCCTATATACACTAAGTCATATACAGAAGGGAAGCTCTGAGTTATTGTACATACTCAGAGACTTACCAGTCAACTTATTAATATATACACAATTGGTTGGACATTGCCTGAGACAGACATAATACATGTGCTGCACGGTGGCTTTACTCTTATTTCTGTGCAGAATTTTCCTGAGAGACTTATAGGCATCTTAGCCAACAGTAAAAATAAATTAATCTGTTTCAGAAATGGTTTACTATTCCTACTCAGAAGGTTCATTTCTATCACAATATGGCACTCTAAAGCACAAAGCATTTTTACTGAAAAAAGGAATGTAGTGTCTGCATTCTATGCTGTGTTTTAATGATGATAGTTAAGAGGTGCCTCGCACCAAAAAAAAAATGAGCATGCTACAAGACACATCATCCAGTATATTCAGATTGGATTTTGGCTTATTTCAGGAAATGTCGTATATCCCTTAATAATCTTATTTCTTTTATTGCTTAGATTAATTAAAATATCTCAAAATCCCATTTGTCAGTCACTATAGACAAATTGTTTTTACTGTTCAAGATGGATTCGGAGAAAACTGGAGAAGTATTGGTTGCTTTATTGATTAAGCTAAGATAAAAGGTCATATGCTAGCAAAAGTTACAATTGAACAGATTTATCCTCATTTACCATCTGTAAGCAATAAGTCTACAGCTGGGAGGTTTCATACTTTCGGGCCATCTCTTTTTTCTTCAGATTCTGTTTTCTGTCAAGCTGTTATTGTGAATGTAGATATTCTAGGACTTTGTCTTCCTTATGGATATAAGTACTACCTTCTATCATTGCCTTATTTTATGAATGAAACCCTCTGTATAAGCTAGCAAAGTTCCACTAGAAATGTAATTCTGAGACAGTGTGGAAAAGGAAGCAACACTTCACTAGAAGTTTGGTCCCTTCCCCTCGGAAGCAATGTGTTCATTGCAAACCAGCATGTACCGCCTCTATCCAAGATCATACTTTGCTGGGTGCTAGAAACTAGACCACTTTGCTTTGTCCTGTTTTCTCTGGGGGCAAGAAGAGAAGGAAGTGAGGAAGAAGGTGCTCCAGAAGGAGGAACCAAAAATTTGGTGTAGAGAAACAAAATATTAGCAAAACATTAGAGACACATGACATCTGATTTCACACCCTGTGATGAGCTCCTTGATAAACAATTAGAGCTTAATTCCATCACTGAGAAAGGCATCTTTCACCTTGTGGCCAGAAAGTGACACTCTAAACAAACATGGCCCTCTCTGATAAAAGTAAGAGAGGGCCTATAATTTCCTTAACTGGATTTGCTTAGACTGGTAACTCAATATATGCAAAGGAAATACAATCCAGAGATGCTCATTTGCTTTCTGTTCATCTGGGAATGCCTGTTTATTGTAAATGATTTAGCTCCTTATTCCCACAAAGCTGAAATCATGTATACACAAAACAGCTACATGGACACACGCAAAGGTAAGGCAGCTCTGTGTCCCTGCTTTTAGCCTTCTTAGGTAACCATCCTATTTGTTCAGTGTCAGAGGAAAGGAAGGAGTTTCAGTTGCAGATGAAAAAGAAGAGAAGCTTCAGATAGCAAGTTTATACATGGAGCCATTTCCTCAGACTGACTTCCTTTTATCATTAAACTGCGTCTTACTCATTCAGGCAACGGATGCTTCTGATTTGATTTCTCATCTTTCCATTCTCTAGGACTCAAAACAGAGTACCTTAACTTAATAGTAGTACTGATATTTATATCTTTTCTCTGTGGCAGTGCAGTAGGAATCTCATTGTACTTTGATGAGATCAATACAAGAGTGGGAAAGTACAAATGGTAAGTTCAAATGATAAGTACGAAAGATAGCAGATCAGAGGTCACACTGTCATCAGGGAATCAGTTACTGTAGTGCCAGAGAGAACTGGATTGACCAGGAATAAGAGGAATTACCGACAAGGCACAAGTCAGCCTTTGTGACAAACAGGCTGGTGAAAACACTGATTTAAGATTGAGAAATGAAACAGTGAAAGGGCAATTACTTCCATAGAGGAAAACACCAGAATTATGATGCTAGAACATCAAACACTAGAACAAGACAACGCCTGTGGTAGCAAGGGGAAATCTGGCTACTGGTAAAAGTTGAAAGAGAAGCAGTAATTGTGAACGAGAAGGTAATCTAGGAGCATTAGTTGTTAGACTGTGACATTGTGATGTATGTGACATTGACACATGAAGCCCTAATTTGTGAACAAACTAACTATAAGATATCTAATAAACTATTTGGGAAAAAGATAATATACAAGAGCAGTGGAGAGCAATATTAGAGTATTTAGGGGGGTAATGATCAAGCAGTAGAATATTTTTTAGTGGTTCACATAGCCATAGTAATGTCAAATTTTAAAAAAACAAAACTATCCAGAAGACTGAGTAAATTTGAAGTATGAAGGTAAAGCAGAAATTTTGCAACTACATTATTTGAGTTCTTATCTCTTTTTTAATCTTTTAAAAATCTATTTCTATTGCACTTAACTCTTAGTAACTTGTACACAAATAAGAAAATCAAATACAAAGATGCTTGAAGGACAATTACTAAAACAAATAAAAAGCATGCTCTTTCTTTATTACTTTATTGCCACATGCATGTAATCTTCACTCAGTTCCTCTTTGTCATCTGTTGTTATGCAATACAGTAAAACCACTCTGTGATTCGTATTTATTTGTATATTTGTATTATGCATTTAGTTAGTCATGTTTTTGGGGGCTGGTGACCCTCATGAAGCTGACCAGGATCAGGAATAATATGAACAAAACACTTACCATGTTGCAAAAGAGTTTGTGTAGGTAATGCAGTGATCAATCAGCTAGATATTCCTAGATGCTTCTTAACTTTTAAAAATAAGAATACCAAAAATAGAAATAGCTAAGTGTTTTTGTAGGCAATTTTTAATTTTTGTTCTGCAAAAAGTATATTGTGATGTTAGTAATGAATCCAAAATAAAGAATATATCAAATAGATTCCAGTAATATCAGTGAATTCAAAACTGGAAATTTGGCATTTTATCAAATTGCTGATATTTCCAGATGGTCCAGTCCTCTCTGAAGCACATTCAGAAGACAAGTTCACCAATTACAATTACTTGTTCTGAATTAAAATGTTTTCACAGATAAAGTGTTTCATTTTCTGAGCTCCATTTAGTTAATGTATAATCTAAATAAATTTGCACCAGCTCATCTCCTTTTGAAGAAAGGCAGTATTTATATATTGATATATTTTCCAGATTTTTCAAATACTGTGTCTCCTGGACATTTCTGTTTAGAGATACAAAAACTGGCTGAGAAGTCTTCACAACTATAGTGTTTCTCAGTGTCTGATGAATCAAAATGTATACTTCAGTCACATATTCACTGACATTCTGCTGAAAATAAAAGGCCAAGTTACAAGGAAGCTAGGCAAGCAAGCCTGGCAGTGACCAGTTGCAATTCCTAGTCTGCTTGCAGCCCAGGACGGAGTTATCTTTGGGATCAGTTGTGGACTGGAGATCCGGTTATCTCCTGTCCAGTTATTGATAGGAGATCCAAATGCTTCCAAGTGGCATGGAAAGATTCGGTGGTGCTAATGGTTGATTTATTTTTCAACAGAAAGCTCATACTTAGGCTAAGCATAAGTACTAGGAGTTTCCCCACAAACAGGTGAGTAAAATGTTAGGCTCACTGACACCTGTAGGAGTTTTGTTATATGTTACAGTGAGCAAACTCACCTATTTTGTTTCTCTCTGTGTAAGTTCAATATTCTTCTTGTCACTATGATACAGAAAATGTGTTAGATCGGGAACATTATTATCTACTTCTAATATTTTACATCCTGAACCCTCAAAAGAATGTAATGGGCATCTTGATCTCTGTAAACAGGCTTCTTGATCTCTTTGCCATCATAAGTGTTGATATTATGCATCAAAGGCGCCTACTCAACCCCATATGGTTTTTTTTCTCTTTCAGGAGACTTGCTGTTTCATAATAGAAGGGCTTTTATGTACAAGCTTATTTTCTTGCAGAGTGATTTATGGATAAAGTTTATCCAATGGAAAATTTTCTTCCAGTGCTTCTCAGAATTTGTGACAATTCTCTGGGTATCAGAGAATACTTCAGATCAGCCATGACTGCTCAGTGGTTGAGCTGGCGATTTGGAACAACAGTCCTGATAGGGCTGCTTTTACAGAGGATCCAGACAAGTTTTTAGAGGTAGTTTGTCTTACTGGCCATTATGGGCATCTCGACTGTATTTGATATAGATGATGTTCTAACAAGTCTCTGAGGTACAGCAGTGCAGGACATGCAGAGGTGTCTCAGTGGGTGCTCATTTTGCAATGCCACAGAGAGAACTTAATATTCTAGTAATCAAAATTCAGTAAGCCCGCAACACCCCTTTATGTGAGGTTTCTCAGGGGGGATGGAGGAGGTATTTGGGCAGAAAGTGCTGGGTTGTCAGATAGAAGCACCGAGTTACCTCAGGAGAGGAGAGCGCTCAGGTACCCCGGGAGCGCTGCGGTACTCCGGAGGGGGCGCGGCCGAGGCTTGGCGGGAAGGAGTGGCGTACCCGACCCAGCACCTCTGAGCTGGGCAGCAGAGGTCTTTGGCAGGAAATGCTGAGGTACATCAGGGTGGCAGGCCATTTGCGCGGAGAAAAGCTGAGGTATTTCAGAGGGAACACTGGAGCTTCTTGGGGGTGAAGGGCACTCAGCTATTTTAAGGGGGCATGGGTGGGAAGTGCCGAGGTGCCTCAAGGTGATAGTGAAATTTGGGAGTGGGGGAACCACCCCCAATTGTCTGAAGAGAGCAGTGCACATGTGTGAGTGGGAAGAATGTAGGATTTGGTTTGAAGTCCTAATATGTCTCAGAAAGTAGAATGAACAGTTTTGGGTAGTAAAACTTGAGTTAATTCAGTGGGGAGGTGGTCAAATCTCAGACGGGAAGTGCCCAGGTTTGTCTGAGGGGACAGCAGAAAGTTTTGGTGGGAAATTAGGTATTTCCCACCAAATGGGAGGGATCTCATGATGAGGTATCATCATGATGAGGTATCCCAGATGTGGCATTTCAAGATTTTCAGAAGAAAAAAGAGAAAATGTGCCCAGAGTTTTCTCTCTGGGGCACTCCCACCCCTACCCCTTCACGCCTGGCTGGAGGACGACCCGGCGGCTGCTGGTAAGCAGGGAGAGAGGAACTGTTGTCTCCAATGTGGGAGGGAGGCTGTTTCTGGAGGGGAAGGCATGAGAGGGGCAGGGAGTAAAGCCCCTCTCGGACTGGTAGGCAGCTAAAGGCAGGAGAGCCTCGCAGGCAGCTGCTCCCCAGTGGGGTGGTGGGCACGGGTTTGGGTGTGTTGTCCAGGAGGACCCGTGAAGGGGCAAGAAGCTGCAGAGGAGGTCTCTGCCATGTGTGAGCAGCAGGCAGCTGGGCCAGGGCAGGGCAAAGCATAGGCCCAGGGAGGAGAGCAAGGCTTGCCCAAGTTGCCCTTGCTCTGGTGTGCTGGGAGGCACCTGTAGTGCTGCTCCAGGAGTCCATCCGTTGGTCCGTGTGGCAGGAAGGGGCACTGGAAGTCCGTGCTTCTCCATCCCTAACTGATGCGTTGTATCTTTGAGCAGTCTGTGGGGAAGAAAGAAGGAGGAATTATTAAGAAGGCTGAGGGAAGAGAGTGAGGAAGAAGGGCAAACAAGGAAGAGCAGAGAAGGGCAGAAGAGGAGAGGTGCTCTGGGCAGAGTGTTCCAGTCTCATGTGAGCAAGCCCACAGAGGGGACCTCTTGGTTCCCTTTCTTCTTCAGAGCTGGGTGACCACCCTATAAACAGGGCTGAGGTCTGGAGGTTGGGGCCCATTTGCGCTGTTAGTCCTTTGGCTGTGTGGGGAGAGTGACAACCATGTAAGGAGGGTAAGAGTCCTGTTCCCCTCGCTTGCAGGGGAACCTGAGCTCACACCAAGCCTTTGCCCTGCTTACAGGGGAAGGACCCCTTTCCCTGGCACCTTTCTGCCAGCTGGTCCCATGGCCAGCATGACAAGCCTGTAATCGGTACTTGTCCCAGCAGTGGCCTATTACAACAGCTGATGGCCTTTTGCATGTTGGGAACTCTGGCCTCCATCAGCCTGTGTGGGAGGCTTGGACCTATGTCGCTGGCTGCCTGGGCTGGTCTTCCTTTTCTGGGAATTAACTTTTTTGTCTGTGTACTTGTCTGTGTGGTGTGCCTGTGGTGTGCCTGTGGGTATGTGTGTGGCTTTGAGTGGGGTTTTTTTTAATAACAAAATCACTACAGTGTTTAGTAGTTGGACTTCCCAGGCCTGGAAGACAAAACCTGTACATGCCTGCAGGTAGATCCTGCCTCCTATCCAGCACCGAGGAGCATTCAGACTTGCTCGTTCTCACTTTGGGACAGCACTAGCCCACTTGGTAGGAAGAGTGGCAGTGCGGCCACCCTGTAGGCAGGGCTTGGGCTCCTGCCTTCCCGGCTGTCTGTCCTTGAAGGAGCCCATTCAACATGACAAGCCTGTAGTCAGGGTGTGTATCACGAGCTGTGGAGCCCTTTGTCACCTGGGGCAGCTGGGCCTCCCTCAGCTCAGGTGCCTGCACTCCTGCAGGCTGCTGCTTTAGGCAGCAAGCAGGAATGACCCCTCCCAGCCCCTTGTCCCTGGGGCAGATTGAGGAACTGCTCTGTTTGAAGGGGCAGCTGAGTGTTTGCTATGGCTTTCTCCTGGTGGGCCTGCACCACCATTGGGGTTGAGGTCTCTGGTGGGCTGCTGAAGAGCAGGTGTTCTCCAGGCAGCGTAGCCACCCCATAAACGGCGTGCCTGGCATCAGGGTGCAGGTCTTGAGGCGCTAGGCCTGCCTGGCAGCCTGCTTGGGCGAGCAGCCCGTAGCTGGGGTGTGACTTAGAGCGAGCACACCTGAGGGAAAGTGAAACAGCCTTGTTTGTGGCTGGGTGCCAGGGCCGCCCTGTCAGTGAGGGCCTGGCTGAGTCCTAGGTCCCTGGCATAGTGCTGTGAGGGCAGTGGATTGAGAACCCTGTAAGCAGAGGAGAAGCCTCTGGCACCGCTGCTTGCCAAGCCCAGCTCCACGTGCCCAGAGGGTCAGCCTCAGCTCCTGAGGGCCCTGTGCAGTACAAGCTTCAATCAAGACGCCGAGATGCCTCCCATGCCACAGCAACTCAGCAGTAGGGGATTTGGTGAGTTTTGATGGACATGCTTCAGAACTGGGAGGTAGGTGGAATGGGCATCCTTGGGTCAATTCCTGTAGTGGAAGGCCTGGGTGTGGGTGGATATTTTTGTGAATCTTGAGAGGCATCCCTCTCTTCATGATCTGCAGCAGAGCTCTGCCTGCTTTTTTTGTCTGCTAAATTTGAGAATTTCCTGTCCGTCTGTGAAATCATGTGCAAATTCCTGGGTTTCAGCTCTTCAGTATCAAGAACTTTTTTTTATGTTCTTTTTTTTACTTGCTTGTGTTTAAGGGCCACATTTCTGGTCTCTACCTCAAGAAGTTTCCCTGTATAGTTATGTTGCTGCTCTGGCTTTGGGGAACGGGCATCTCATTCTAAGGGAGAGTTTGGCAAATTTCTGGATCAGTCTTCCAGATCCTGTGCTGGCTTGAGTTAACCATGTCCTGAAATTCCTGGTTCTTATTCCAGCTTAAATTTCTCTCTTTCTTTCAGCATTGAAAGTTAAAAGGATGCTCGTGAACCAATAGATATTTCCCACCAATACATATACCAGAGATTACTGGTGACATTAAAATACTGGAAGATGGCCTCTGTATCTATCCTTTTTCCAAGGCAAACACTCATTTCTCAGCAAATGGCAAGGCAATTTGTAACTTAGTAACTTTCAAACCTAACTCTCCTTTAACTCATGGCATCAGAACTGCACTTCACATTTGATTTTAACTTTGCCCCAACTATTGGCTTTTTTTGACTGCTGTAGGGTTAGGGTGCCTTTGTTTCTAGGTAGTGCTGTTTGTCTTCTCAGGAGTATTTTGGAAGTTGTCAGCAGTTTGTTTCTTCTGAAGTGTT
Source organism: Sula dactylatra (assembly GCA_013389905.1). Classification (NCBI taxonomy): domain Eukaryota; kingdom Metazoa; phylum Chordata; class Aves; order Suliformes; family Sulidae; genus Sula; species Sula dactylatra. The sequence goes on from WEKW01031056.1 coordinate 30,962, forward strand.
ACTTTGGAATTTTTTGGGCAGGAATTTGCTGGTGGTGGAGTTTTGCTGTAGGAGTGGTGGGTTTTGTTGGGTTTTTTTGATAGCTTAGCTGTGAGATGCAGTATGGAAAGTAGGATGGTCTTATAGTGTGAATGGATGACAATTGGACAATTTTGTAGAGGACTGTTAGGTGCAGCGTAGGGGCCAAAGTTGCGACTGAATGTATGGTGCAACTGGTCTCATGGAAAGTTAGTAGAGGTGAGTTTTTGAAAGTTACGGAGACACTTAACACCTTGCTGGCTACCCTTTTCCTCTGCCTAAATGGGCTGAGAAGTGTTCCCAGGCACTGCAGTGGACTTCACCAAGCTTGAATTTCCACAAATTCATAAAGGTGCAACACTTGTAGAAAAATCCAGTCATGAGCTATAACATATGTTAAAGAAATTGCAAATTCTCCTTTGACCAGAGCTCACTGGGGTAAACATGCTACTTGTTTATTTCACAAACTGTCACAAGGTGTAATTTCACTAGAAGGTATTGTGAATTACCGAATAAAATTATTTCGTTCCTGTTGTTATTTTCAGTTAATCCAAATTCAGGGAGAAGATGGAGCTTGTCTTAAGTTATACAGGTTTGTTACATTTTTTTCTTGTAAAACTGTAGTGAAAGTGGAATTAAAACCTCATTTTCATGACCTCTGTGACTATCTTATTGTAATCCCTTACCTCCTAACACACTTTATGTAACAGAGGCTTTAATTTCAGAAAGTTTCTTTCCTATCTTTGCATAAGTCATAATAAATCAAATGTGTGGGTTTTTCTTTATTTTGATATTAAACTTTAATTGGTAGGGAGAGGAGAGGGGGAGTTGAAAGTGGGAGAGGGGAAGAGGTGCACCAGGGTGGTGTCCTGCTTGGAGCGGGTGCAGTGAGCAGGGGAGGACAGGAGAGGGCAGGGCACGGCGGCGGCTTTCCCTGGGAGCGACGGCTCCAGCTGCCAAGGGCAGTGGTATGCTGAGGGGAGGCTGCCAGAGGGAGGTTGCCGCCCACCCAGAACCATGGCTCCGTGGGTGGCAGGGCACGTGTTATTCCTTGTTTCTTTGTTGCAACCACAAATAGACACATCCTTCATTAACTTGCATGTAATATCTAATGTGAAACATTCGTAGATGCTCTTGCCCTAAGATTTCTATTCTGCACTGATGTAGCTGTGCATTTGCAAAGAGAGATGTATACAATGGCCTGAAGCAATATGGAAAGTGGAAAGGTAGAGATATTTAAGAAAGATGCAGCTCTGTTCCCCTTTTGTGAGGATGAAAAGGGGGTAACTTCTTGGTTCCTACAATACCTATCAGAAGAAACTTAGAATTTTATTTTGTGTGTCAGCTGATATTCAGAAGTTAAGCCTCACCACTTACATGTTTTCATATCCTAATTTTCCACAGTGTAAGAGAAAGGAGGGCCCCTCAAATTCTGACAGATAATCATCCACTGCTCTTGGTATAATTTTGACATATCATCCCCTATCCTTCCTCTCATTCCTGGAAACAGCATAACCTGCTAGTTTGTGTGCAGTTGCTACGATATATGACTTTAAGCCTTGCACTTTGCTGCTTATTGTGAAATTTCAAACACTCAAGGTTGTAAACAGGCCTTGTAGATGGAGCTGTGTCCTGACAGAATCACACTGTTCAAGATGAAAAATCTTCTGTTAACGCTTTTAACATGGCACTGTGCACAGGCAGTCTTGAGTCATTTACTTGTGGTCAAATCAGAAAAAAGAAGAAATACATGACATTTAGATACCAGAGAAATTATTCATGAGTAGAAGGACTTGTGGAAAGCCCTTGAGAAAAGAACTGGTCTTTGGCCCTGTGAAAGAGAATATCAGCTGTCATCTAAGGAAACAAAGCCTTGAAAACATAAATTTATGTAAGTGGAATTCTAAGAGTTGTTGACACTGATATTTCATGTCAACCACAGACACTGGACATAATGGATTGCTAAATTACATGTACATAGATATGGAGACATACTTCACACTCTTAAATGAAGCCTGAAAATTATGGAAAGCATTATATCCAATAATATGATAGGATATAGTCTAAGTGTAATATCAGTTTATGATACAGTGTGATACAGTCTCATACGGCAATCCATAAGCAAAATCTGATCCTAATGATAACATACTGGGAAACGCTGATTCAGCACCTGCTCCAGAATGCTTCAGTTAGCTTGATTTTTCAAATTTTCAGGTTTCTTTCAAAATGGGGTTGAACAGGTGATATGTCGGTAGCCGCTGCAGTGGACCTGCCTCTTTCTTTTACAACATGAAAATGTGCGGGGTTACCAAAACCATGAAATTCTGCTGGCTGCTGCAGCAGCATGTTGGAGAAGAGCACAGAGGACTTCTGTTCTGATATTCTGACTGCCTTGTCTCCATGGTGGAGCTCAAACAATCAGGAGTAAAGAGAGGCTTGATGTTTCCTCTCCCACTGCTCCCCTCAAAATCGTGGTATCATGAATACTTACTACCTCACCTCACCTTCTTATACTAGCAAGAAGAGAAGTGTGGTAGTTAAGTGAAAATATCTGCAGTAAGACCAAGACCCGGTCCGCTCCAAACTTGTATTTGTGGAGGGAGGCTACTGCCTCCACTGGTGTGGCAGGATTCCTATTATTCAGCTGGTCCTATTTCTGGTTTAACAAATAAAATCCAGAGAAGTTAGTAGGAGGCTACCTGAGATACTGGGAAAAGGCAAAGAGCTGTGGAGTGCCATGGATTTCAGGATTCAGCATTTTGGGATGGGGCTCTTATTTTACGTAAGAAACATTGCATAGACTTCAGCTAAGGTAAAACCCTTTTTAGAGAAATGATTTGTTATACTTGAGCAACAATTTAGTATATGCAATCATCCCTTGTCCTTTTTCTTTTCTGTGGCCTTGGAAATACTTGAAGGCAGCACATGTTTTTTCCCTTGCATATTTTTTTTTAAATAACCAGTATTAATTGCATGTAATAAATGTAGGTGGGTTAAAGACTTTGAAGCTCCATGAGGTTGTGTCCAAAGGTGATAACGACATGAAGTACCACAGAAAGCTATGTTCCATTGCAGCCTAAACTGAGACAATACTGTTCCAAATTTCTATTTCTTCTAAGGGGTTATAAAATTAATACCAGATCTGTATTGAGCAAATTTTTTTTACAGATAATGAAATACTGAGCTGAAGCTGCCGTATTATTTATGTTGACAGCTTTGAACTTGGGAAGAAAATAGTTTCCTGTAATGCAATAATCAGAGAAGCCAACCCTTAAAATATATGTTTCTTACTTCTAAGGTTTCTATATGAAAACACTTGTAGTTTTTCTTATTCCATTTCTTACTGTAACAGTGAACCTTCCCATCAGTGCTGCAGGAATCTTTATGACAAAAATTCTGCACACAGAGATTGGACAAAAAAAAACCCTGAAAGTTTGATCCACTTAGTCTTTGAATAGAAGTGATCATGGTTCTAAAGCTTTTCTAGAAAGAAAAAAATGGGCACGTTGTTACACAAATTTAAATGTTACACACACAATTTAAATGTTCTTTCTCATAAGCACTAACTGAAGGTTTGCAGTCTCTTATAAAAAGTGAACAGGAACTGCCTATGTGATGATAACACTCCTGACTGAGGTATGTTTCTATTAATTCATGCATTAAATGCCTGTCATTTGGTTTCCAGGTCCAAACTGTGGCTTTTGTTCCCACAAATGTCCTTTTAAGTGAAAGAGATAAGTACAAAACAAGGAAATTCATCACACATTTCAAAGAGGTGCATGCTGAAATGTCGGTGTGTTACTTACCCACCTACACTTCTCATTCCTTTTTGCAAGAAAGTAGTGGTAGGCAAAAGCTGTTCTTCCTCAAAAGTCAGATTTTTAGATTCTTACATGGATCTATTTTCATCCCTTTCTCCTAGGCTGTCTACATAAGGCTATTGGGAGAGTGAGCACAGATCAGTCAGCACTACATTACAAATAGCAGCGAACTGTATAACTCGTTATCCATGGATGATCAGCGGCATCCCATAGAGATGGTTATGCAAGATCGACATGGCAGTCATCAAACTTGAAAACCATTTTGAAGGATTAATGGAGAGAAATGTTTCCCTTCCGAGACAGACTTAAGCTGCATAACTTTACAGAATATTTTCTATTATTCGTATCTCATTTAAAGTGATATCTGTTAATTAGGCAGGATTTGGAGACTGTTGACTATCTTTGAATAAAATGTAATAAGGTGTCTTAATTTCTAGGTTTGGGGAAACCAGAGGACAGATGAAAAGGCATATTTTAATTGTTAAAGATGACTACTGCATTGCAGATGCTGTAAGGACTAGTGCGACATATTGTC
>WEKW01031056.1:35346-45662 GCA_013389905.1 Sula dactylatra
ATTGTCCGAGATTTGAAACGCTGGAATTCACAGCAGGTCTCTTTGACAGGATGCAATATCGCTCAGATGTAAGATCTTAAGACCTGGAAGAGTTTCCCCAGACAGATGTTTGGAGAAACTACTTCATATGCAACACTTCTGCTTTGTTTAGAAAAAAAAGCACTGCATCGCTTGGCATTTGTGATTTATATGACCGCAATCCTATGGATATGCTATCTGTTCTTCCAGAGGCATCATCACTGTGAAATGAGGAGCATATAAACAAAAAACCAAAACAAAACAAAACTAAGGTCTATCAATCATTTTAAGCAATACAGAGAGATTAATGCTTCCAAATGTTGCACTGATGCCCAACTTGGGAAAAATCTTGCATAAAGGATGGAAGGGGAAAGAGGAACTTTTCTGAACAGTAAATTACGTTATGTTTCTTCCTACAACAAGCTGTGTCTACAGGGTTCTTTGGAACCCTCAGAAACATTTTTTTTGGCATATTTTCTATTGATAATGCTATGATTTGTTGTTCTGTTGTATATGCTGTGGTTTTGTTACTGTGCTTTATACTGTGAGCATAGGAACCAGAAAAGGGAAATTTCCAGGGAAACATGATGACAGAGATACCAGTTTAAATAGGTGACAATTACTTCTAGTTCTGGAACTTGGCCTTTGGCAGAAATACAGCTGAGGGTACCTTAACCTCTATTCCAGTGCTAAGGAAGAGCAAGAAACCAGACAAGTGCACTTCAGAAAGCTCTTCTCTGTATGGAGATTACAATTACTAAGCCAAAATCTGGTACTTTGACCATATGTACTTGCCTAGTATATTGTGGCATGAAATTAGACAAATTTTCTTAGACCAACTCTAAAAGGTGGATTGCCTTTGAATACGTCACTGCAGGGTAAGGCACAAGAGATTCCATAGTCTTGAAAAATCCTTATTTGCTGTAGCCACACATCTGAACACCAACAATATTTAGGGATGTCAGATACTTAAAAATGCTCAAGTAAAATAATAAGAGTCATCAGTACATCTGTCAAACTATTGGTTTTATACAGATGCATATTGCACATAATATTAAAAGCTCTTTTCCCTTCTACCGGTCAGAAGTGCACACCACCTTGCATTAAAAGCATTTTGCAAAACTGGCTAACTAGATGCACTGTGCCAAGTGAAGCATGAACCCCAGACTTCCAGAAACTGCTTGTGAGGCTAAACTCTGTGTCAAAAGCAACAGCTTGCTCACAGGGGCAAAAAAAATCTGGATGCTTTTATATTCTTCTGTCTATGTGCTGGTTGCATCAGAGAAGCACAGAGTTTACCGACCATGGAAGAATGAGGAATACTCTCAAATTTATTTGTATTTTATATCAATTTGGCATAATTAAAATAACATAAAACTAAATCAATTTAATTGCCTGCTTCAAGTCCTATCTGGGAGCTCTCTGTTGTCAAGCAAGGTACACAGGTACACATTTTTTACATGAAATAAGATTACTTTGTGGAACCTTGGCCCCTGAAAATTGTTTTACTTTGCTTTCAGCAATTCTTTTGTTATTAAAATAAGCAGTACAATTGAGACACCATCAAAATATTGGTTATAGACCCTTTTAAGAAACAAAGGGCCCACTTTTAGGAAAGTCTTAGCACAAAATACAGTCTAAAATAAGAAGAGATTTGCAAATGATATGTTTTTAATAAAGAATTACAGTCGCCTGAGCTTTCTTTGGAAAAGGAGTGGTGAGTGAAGGAGAAGGCAGAATTTTGTAGGATAAGAAAATTAACGTAAAATTTTAGAACAATTAAAAATAATTTTTAAAAATATTTTCTTTCCAAAGGAAAATGGCATTATTCTAATCTGAGAATGATTTAGGAAGGTGAAAGCAGACTAAAATGGAGACGTGTTCAATGCAGTAAGTACTCAACAAAATAAGAATATTTATTAGTATTAGTTTTGCCAATGTGTAATTTCTTCTGGCAAAGAAGGCTCTCCAAAGATATCCCCCGATCTTTCCCGATCTCAACGAACAAATCGTGATAGTACTTATTTTACATGACAGTAATGCATTATCATCATTTAGGACTTGAAATATTCCTGCTTCTGTTTGTAAATTCAACCAACTACAGCAGTCAAACTCAGAGGTGAAAAAATAAAAGTAGCTTGGCAGTGATGAACCCCACTGGATTCAGGGAATTTACTGAAGTTACAGTCAGTAACTTCTCTTAAATGTTACTTTAAATAATTACATTAAACAATAACATGAATAAATGACAGTGAATGATAAATGAAAATATTCCCAATAAAATACTTTTAAATTACATCTAAAGCACTAAATCAGTATTATTTAAAACACCATAGACAGAGTCTCACATTTATAAAAGCATATCAAGAGGAAGTTTTAAAGAGTTAAAATTCAACAGAGAGCTTCAATTCTGGCAATTTAAATTAATTTAATTTTAGCATATATTTTTCCTGAAAACTGCTGAAATCTGTTTGCCTAATGTCACCTACCTCATATCAGTTAATCGTATTGAAGCATACTAAAGCTAAGTGAATGAGGCAAGACTGAGATCAAAAGTAGCTCTTATATAGGAAAATGCTAATTGTTGTATTACAGACTTCCCTCAGTTATTTGCATTTATAAAAATAGGGAAGAAATCACTGAAAGTCCCTATTTATTACATGTTGCACGTTGTCTAGAATTAGGTCAGATAGCATTTTTCTGATTTGTTTTATCACCTGGCATACAGCACAGCTTCTTGAGTCAAAGAGATGCAGGTGATGACAGGGCCTTAATCCATGCTGAGCTTCACAGCTGCAAGCACGACAGGTAACAGAGCACCACATGACCTTCCTACTTGAAAAACACTGTGTCCACTAGCACACACATTGTGAGTCTCACCTGGCAGGGGTGCTGCAGCTCACACCCAGCCTGAGTGGCCTGCACAGAAGCGGTGCAGGCTTGTTCAATGTGGCCAGTTATTCCAGACTGCGAAGTTTTCAGCAACCTAGTCTGAATTACGGGTGTATGTCAAATTTGGCTTGAACCAAGTTGCTGAATATCTGGACTTCCCCAAAACCAAGCTGCCCTAAGTGGGACCAATGTAGGGTTAGCTGTATGTCCTTCCTAGTGCATTTGCAGTTGGTTAAAACCTCATTAAAGATAGAATGGGGGCAGGGGGAATTACATCAAGGGAAGTTTATAACAGTAAATACAACTGCTCCCCTTTATATCCATTGTGCGTTAGGCCATTCTGATACCAAAACTAGTTATTCTGAGAAAAAAATTCTTGAATGGAAAAACTAATGCAGCTTTTATTCACAAAATCATGAAAATTGTGCAGCTTTTCATTTTACCAAAAGTCTGCAAAGCCAGATATGTGGCCAATGTTACACTGCAATCTGTGAAAATACTGTAACCCTGAGAGTTTATTAGAACCGGGATATCTTGGTGCTGGGTGTTGTACAGGTAGCCGGAAGGGCTTATTTCAACACACTACCTGTGCTAGCTCTTGGATATATCTAATTATACATCTATAAGTAAAATGAGGATCATTGTTAATGCACACTTACCAACACAATCACTGATAAAATGGAGGCAAACTCATGCTGTGGATGGTTTGGCTTGAAGCCCTGGATATCTTAGGAAAATTTAGATGTCATTAAGAAAAAAACATTGTTTTCAGAATTATTATTTCCCTGCTGAGAAAACATCCTGCAGTCTACAAAACCAGCATATTAACTTAGCATGAAAAACAATCTTATGACATTTATTTCCACTAGGATGCTAGAAACATTGATGAGAACCAAATGTGCAAAGATGTTTACTGATGGGAAAGGAACAGCCTTAAAGAACAAAAACTTCTTTTTTTTTTTAAAGCAAGTTATCAGGAGTTTCATAGAATTCCATAAACACATACTGTTTAATGAGATATTTAGGTCACCCTGGAGTAAAAGATAACCTGGAGTGTTCCTGGCAATTTTCACTGAGATTTTTTTTTTTCTTGTTATTACACAAGACTCAGATTTGAACTACAGACTCTGCAAGAGAATACAAGAACCTTATGCATCTGTGTCAAGGCTGCCTGCTCCTTTCCAGAGTTACACTGTCTTACCCAGGCTAACATGTATTGCTCTGGACCCGCTCTCCTTGGGGCCCTTTTGCCCCCTCTGTATGTGGAAACAAGAAAAAAAATTGCCTCAGAGGCATAAATATCCTCTCTTTAACTCCACTTTTGGGCTGACGTATGTTGCACCTCAACCCTCTCTGATGCTGGCCTACAGACATGACAGAAAAAGCTGCATGTGCTGCATCTTTTAATCTTGCTGTACTGTCATAACCAATTATTCCAAACAGCAAAGGAAGCGGGCGGTACCAAGATTTATTGTAGCATTTACTTTTAATGAAAAGTGGTTGGTTTTCAATAATAGAAGGAGCAGTGAAAATAGTTAAATGACCTAAATGCTTGAAAAATATGTTAGTCCTGGATCTGAACTCTTGTTTTCATTCATAGAACAGGAACACGCAAAGGAATACTTCCCACGTAATCTCTATTCAGACTGCCTTGGGTTGTTGTCTGATGGGCTCTTCAGCTGTGTTGGTTACAGTCCCAGCTGGGGGGAGCAGGCAAAACAGAGTCTCTGAGCACATAAAGCCTTACCATTTTTCCTGAAACATCTAGTACGTAGTCTCATTCCTAGTATAGAAGGCTTTTTCCTACAGGACTAACAGGAGATTTTTAGGTGCCCCAGGATTTAATTTCTATAGTCTTTGGATCTCATACCACTTACGCATCTTGTGCTGCATGCTGAAAAATAATCTTGTCAAGATGTTTCCTTATGTATGTATCAGTCTGGCTTTAGAAAGCACATGCTTTTCAAGCAATATCTTCCAGTATAAAAGGCAATTAGGCACCTCAGTCAGATGCATGCCTGTCAGACTGACTTGAAAAATCTGTACTTCAAACAGGAAATAATATAGGATAATAATCATTTCAAATAAGAAATGTAATCAAGGAGAGGGCAGCTAAGATGAATGAAATCTATTTACGATGGAGGCAGGTGAGACAGTTATATTATCTCCATAAATTCAGCTTTGCTCTTTCCTATGAGTTATTCAAGCTTTCAGAAAAGTCATAAATTAAAGTAGGAAGGAATCCCTGTGGAAGTGCTGGTGTTTGGGGTTTTTTTGATGTATTAAATTATTGGGAGTGTGCTTGCCTACCCTTTCCTACCTGAATGTTAATACATTAATGAATTTAAAAATTTAAGACTTTGAATTTTCCATTTAAGTAGTCTAACCAATTGGAATTTATGTTAAATTACAATTAATTTGGGAAAACAGGAAAGGTATGCATTGTTAGATCAAAATCTTAATGTCTCTTTAAACCCTGATCAACTATCAGTTTGCTGCTTCCCATGTATCAGTCATGAGCTACTGCCCCAAAAAGAGCGTCACAAAAGGATTCCATGTTACTCAGTCTGCAATGAACCTCTTGTTGCTTGTGATTCAAAGGGTTTTGCAGGGGTGTGTGTTTAAGTAGTAAAAGATTTGTGAGGAAATTATCTAGATGATTATGGTATAGAAAAATAAACAGGGATTGCAACCTTGAAAGAAAAGCAGCGGATGGTTTATTTAGACTTTGAAAAACAGCGTGTCATTCTGTCAAAACCAATGCAAAATATTGATTTTGGGTGGTTAACTTCGGGAAAGTTCCTGGTGTTCATAATCAGATCAATCATTGCTTTTCAGTTGAAAAAATGGAGAGTACCTGAATATTTGCCATCTGAATTCTGCACTGGTAAACAGTGAAAACACAATTATTCCTCTAAATGGGCCTGATGGACCCATAAGCAATTATTTTCACCACACTTAGCAATCAGCTTCCTTGTTGCCTAATGGCATCTGTCAGTATAATGAAAACTGTAGTTTCAGGGAAAAAGGGAAAATATCACCTGTGGGTCCACAAATAAGGGAGGTAAGAGGAAGAAAAACAATAGGTTGGACATACAGATATTAACTGTCCTTATTGACGCACTGCACATACAGTAGCCAGGGAAACAAAGGAGACGAAGGATCAGTTACATTTATTTATTTTAGTAACTGACAGTTCTGATCGTGTAAATAATCATTTAAGTCTAAGAAGAGAGTAATAGTATAAAAATATGTACTTTCCTGAATTAAATTAGGTTACACATTTATACCTGTTCTTCTCAAGTGCTGTTTAGAGCATTATTATGGCATCTGAATGTCTTCCAGCAGCTCACCAGCAATGTGATTAGTACTTGTTATGTTATATTTTATTGGAGAGCTTGATCTTACAAAATGTTGTACGAGCTGCATTTGGAACAAAGATAACTGATCATTTGCCAGCATCAAAATTTCAGAAATGGACTGAAAAGTTCATATTTTGTCCAATCTGTTACATTTCATTCCACACACACATACATATCCAGCATAGCCTGGTTCTCTCTCTCCATTTAGAAAATTGAGGGACAACTTCCACTATTGTAAAACTGAGGAGTTGTGTCACTTGTTGGCATGAACGATGATGCTTACAGTGCTTAATCTAATTTTTCTTTTTAGGTAACAGACAGAAATTAAATTATTGGTAATACAAAAGCAATTTGTTCTCTTTTAGCTCCTTTTGATTACTTCTAACACTTTTGACTAAACTGTTCAATTTATAACAGCTGCAGAAATTCGCTCCCACATCAAACCTGAAAGGCTCACCTGTAGACCAAAGAACAACTCTGCTATGGCAGAGAACTTGAATCAATATCCCAGGTGATCTCTATTGAGGGGGGATAGTATTGTATCCCCCCAAAACAGCCCAGAGGAAAGCACAACAGCTTGGGATGCTGTGTTTGTAGGAAACTTGTACTGCAATTTTTTCACTGTTATTGAACAAATCTAAACAATAGCAACAGGTACGGTCAAAATTAAACAAGATCCAGTAAACTAGCCGTGGGTCTGCAGTGCATTCAGTTTCCAAAAAGAGTAAGTGATACTAATAAAATAATCACTACAGTTTGAAAATTGTTCTTCAATTTTTATGATGGCAATATAATAAATCAGTGGGTATTTAAAAGTATTGTCTCTGAACACAGTTACACATTACAGGGTTATGCAGCCGTGGTTATTAGACTAAAAGAAAACAAGAGCAACTCTTTGATAACATTGTGTGTGTGTACATATATACACACACACATACTTTTATGTGTGTATGTATGAGGATGTATAAAATCATATAGTGTCCTAGTTTCAGCTGAGATAGAGTTAATTTTCTTTGTAGTAGTAAGTACGGGGCTATGTTTTGGATTTGTGCTGAAAAGAGTGTTGATAATGTGGAGATGTTTTAGTTGTTGCTAAGCAGTCCTTACACTAGTCAAGGACTTCTTCAGCTCCCCGTGCTCTGCCGGGTGCACAAGAAGCTGGGAGGGGGCACAGCCGGGACAGCTGACCCCAACTGACCAAAGGGATATTCCATACCATATGGTGTCATGCTCAGCATATAAAGCTGGGGGAAGAGGAAGGAAGGGAGGGACATTTGGAGTTATGGCGTTTGTCTTCCCAAATAACGGAGATGGCTGAACACCTGCCTGCCGATGGGAAGTAGTAAACAAATTCCTTGTTTTGCTTTTCTTGTGTGCACGGCTTTTGCTTTACCTATTAAACTCTCTTTATCTCAGTCCACAAGTTTTCTCACTTTTACTCTTCTGATTCTCTCCACCCATCCTGCCAGTGGGGGGGAGTGAGCGAGGGGCTGTGTGGGGCTTAGTGGCCGGCTGGTGTTAAACCGTGACATATAGTCACCTTTATTTTACTGACTAATGATTGAAACCATTGTTCCACTAACAATTAATTATTAGTATGGCTCAGCTTTAAAGACAGAACATGCATTTTTTTCTATATCCTGTCAGTTGCTTGCATACAACTAAATACTTTATTAAATAATTGAAAGCTTACCAATAGTCCCATGAACAGTCCCGGGGGAATGGTAGCTTTCAGTGAATGAATTATAACATTCAATCTCATGCCTGAAACTAAGTAATGAGTAGAAAACTGCACTTCATTTCTGCACACCAGACTTCAAAGTAAAATTAGCTGTTAAGTATCTGCTAAACAAAACTAACTTAAAGTTTATACAGCTGAAGCTACAAAACTATTGTCAAGAAAGACTGATAAAGTATTATACAGGTATACTCTCTCATTTCTTCCTCTCTCTTTTTTTTTTTCTCTTGCTCCTTTTGTCTCAGTTTTTTCTTCATTTTTCAGCATTATGGGATCAGTGCATTAAGCTTGATGTGGTTTGCAGAATTGGGCTGTAAATCAACACTCACTTGTTCTTTCATTGTTTGTACGTTACATTAAAAAAAAAGAAAGGAAAGAAACAAAGAAAGAAGGAAAGAAAAATTTTAAAAACCTTACAATGGCACATGGCAAGTTTAAGTTCATTGCCATAGTGACTAGAGCTTATTTCTCAAGCTTAGTCTTTCTAAATAACAAAGCTATCGCCCACACATCTTTCAGCTTATTCTTCCTCGTATAAACATTCTAATACATAGTACCACAGAATAAGTACAGTAGATACTGTACTTTGGGGTTTTTTGTGAGAAATCACAGAAAAGAGCGTGAACTGCATGTGTGGTGAGAATTACTGTGGAAAAATGAAAGATAGGTGTTAGCCTACTGAAAAGAGAACTGTCGTTTGCAGGGGATTCATGACTTTCTCTAGTTTTCATTGTATTTTTTAAAAAAGATTTCTAGAAACATTTGGAAAATGAAGATGTATCACAATTTTTTTTCTGATTTTCTGAAGTCTTATTGATCTTAGGCAATTTGCAAACTTATTTTTTAAAGCAACAAACGTTACAGATTCTAAGATGAATGTGGTCTAGAAGTCATGCTCCCAAGCTTCTCTGCCATTTCTCCTTTGCAGTGCCTCTGGTTATGCTGTTCTTGAGTTACCACCTCCTTTAGGAAGAGGAGGTGAAAAGTTACAGTACAGATATCTGTATCCTTTTCTAATTCTCCTGGCTAATTCTCCATAGAATTGTCATGTTGGGACTTCACAGTCCCATGCTGTTATTCAGATGATATTGGATGCTAATAGGATAGCCAGCTATTTAAAGTTTTCTATTTCACAAGCAATTTCTATAATAATACAATAATATTTTAGCACCCACAAACATGGAATGCAGGATAATTCATGAAGAAAATCTATGAAAGATACAAATGGTTTTCATTTTCACTAAAAGGGTTGTAATTTATTGTGCAGTTACATCTAACATCTGGGATGAGGGTGGGCAAGAACTGGATTAGTGCTATCAGTGCATCTTTATAAAGTAACAAAACCACAAAAAATGTCATTTATTTGGAACAATGTTATTCACAAAATCTGGCTTCGTTCAACCAATATGATTTTTCTGGGGGAAAGAGAGGATTTTAAATGCCTCTTAGCAATTCATTTCATGGTCTTATCAAAATACAATGTTTTATTTGAAGAAAGCTGAAACAACCCATTTTGAACATTTAAAAACAGATGTAATTTTCTTGTTTCACAACAGTGTTTTTTATTAACTTTTTATCAAGAGAAAAGCACATTTTAAAAGGTTAAATAACCATGAACAGTATAAAAATCTTTTCCTTTTGTTTTTTTGTTGAATAAAATCCAAAACTGGATTTCTCACACAGTCCAAACCATGTATTTCCCTCATTTTTCTTCTGTTTGAGCCTGAAAAAAAGATGTTATTATTTCAACACCAATTTCAATGTCTAATGCAGCTATTACACATTTTCCTCATCCATTTACCACACTGGATCTTTATCAAAGGATTTGCAAGCTCTGTTGCCTTGCCTCTATTAGCAATCTGGTGCCTACAAGGAGATAGCTGCAAATGCTGTTTCTCTGTCTAACCCATAGACAAAAAGGACATTGGCACTAAATCAGAAAGTCTGTTACCAAAGCTACTTTCCTTCTTATCCTCATTGTTCTGTCAGTTTCTTATTGATAGCCACCTTCACTGACTTTTGATTTTTTTTTTGCCTTATTTTGCATAGAATTGTCATAATGGGACTTTATGGGTTCAGTGCTCAACCTGGCAGATCACCCTTACTCATCTTCCTTGGATATAAAAGTATTTCTTTCAGCTACAAAACTTTGTGAACTCCAGGCTCATGAAGAAAGTTTTTCTAAAAGAGTTATTACTTCAAAAGCAGGCTGTCTGTATGGATACCCTGTCCCTTGGAGGACTATTCTGTCCATCATGATCAAGATAGCATAAACCACCTATGTATGGAGACAGCTCCCATCCTGA
>WEKW01031056.1:46430-64842 GCA_013389905.1 Sula dactylatra
AAAACCGAGTCAATCAAATGTAACCTCATATTACATTTAAAGCTCCCAGTATCACAAGTTATAAATTCAAAGCAATTCTAAAATGTTGCTGGAGGGGATCAGCAGGGAAAAACCTAAGATGTTGATATGAATCGCTAGTGATGACAATTGGGCTGATCCTACATCAAGTTACTGTATCTGAAATGTAAAGGAGGTTTTATTTCTATTTGATGAGTTCAGGGGGAACAGACAGCACGGGTATAGAAATGGGTCAGCTGTTTTGTGTATTGACAGAATTTGTAGGCTGGTTATCTTAATCCTCTAGATTACAAAAGACAAATGTAGCAGCTGTTACCTAAATTATCTGAAACATATTTGCAGCACAAATGGGATTGTCCCAAAGACATGCAAGGTACAGAGCCAGAGGTAAACACCACTGCACCTCTTACTAGACAACCTATACCCTTTTGAGTTGTCAGAAAGTTTTATGCTTCTACAGACATACATGGCACCTAAACAAGGTTTTTAGTGATTAACATCTGCTTAAGAAATTGAAGGTGTGATTGCAGTTCTTGCTGGCTTATTTTATTACGGTTCTCCACGCTTATGACAGTGTGGGTTATGACATGTGTTAACATTAATGCAAAAAATGTAGGGAAGATCTTGTGGAAGGGCAGAAAGGAAGATCATGCAGAAATCCCATGTATGGCATTTTGGTCGTTGGTCTCTGTTAAGCTGTCATGAGCATAGCAGTCAGAATAGTTCAACACTAGAGACTAACAGGATGAACATGGATTTCAAGATCTTTTCTAATGACATTGGACAGGTTACTTTCTGCTTCTTTATCTTCATCACTATTACGTTTATGTACCAAAAAGAATTTCAAATGTATGAGATACTGCCTTTTAATGAGAGTTAGGTGTCTAAGTCATTATTGTATCTCTGAAAATTCAGCCTTCAGTGTTTCTGGGTTAGCTTTCCCAGCGTATATGCTGACCACAGTATAAAACTTAAATGGACCGTGTAGATACTGTAAGTACTGCTAAATAAAGAAAGAACAAAATAAGAACAAAGAATCCAAAGTCCTGATACTGCAAAAAGCTAAATTCCTTCTGGAAAATACTGATCAATTTCTTCTCTTAAAAAGTTATTGTAATACTGTTCTGGGTTTGTTACATATATTGTTGTCTTCCATGAGGGTCACTAAATCTATCTTAAATTTTAAAAAACTGGCCATCAAATTCTGTGTATGTTGTGAGAAAGCTAGTACAATCATTTGAAGGGCTGGGCAGAAAAAAGACATTACTTTTAAAGAGGAACAGAACAGAAGGAAAACGATGGAACAAACTCCACAGAAAAAAAGGAGAACACCTGGGAGTATGCCAATGTTAGCACAATACCAGTAGGTAAGGGACATAAAGCAAAATCAGCAGCTCCTACTGCTCTTTCCTCTGGTAACATCTGTACTGAACCCAGAGAGGAACTCCATTTTGATCTCTTAGACTTTATCGATCTTATGAGCAAGAACAACTTACTGAGAAAAAAGACGCTACTCAAAATACCAGGCTATCATGGGTTCTTTTTAGAAATGTGTTTTCAAGTATGTGACAGAATACTCTGCATCAAAGTCAAGTTCTGTTTCACTATGAAACTTCTGAACAGTTAAGAAATAACAGTATTCTGAAAACCTCTAGATTTTTATTTCAGTCACTCTCCTTCTATTCAAAGCAATCTTTCCAATGCATCTAATGATGGATTTGTATGCATTTATTACACATTTACATGTAAAAGTTGTAACGTCTAATCCAGATATATGCCCCTGCAGTTATTTGCTAATGCAGTCAGTTAGAAGGTCTCAGCACTTCAGGTGAGGCTTCAGGGTATTAATATAATGTACTCATCTGTATCTTAGGAACTGGATCTGAAACTCAGTTAAAACAATTTCACATTTCAGACTTTGGATATTATTTTCCTCTTTCAAGAAAATGCTGGTGTTCAAACTTATATGTGATACAAAGCAGCCTCAGTGAGCATAGTAAATAAATTCACACTTAGAAATAGGCTCTCTGTTTATTGGTATCACATATCATAGTCTTTGAGCACTTTACAAGGGCAACAGGCTGAGTCATATATGATTTCATAGGTCAAGCTTAGCTAAATCAAGGCAATTCTCTCTGAATTAGAACTTTGAAAGCAAGCTGAAAATTGGAGTTCACAGTGGTTCAATACACTAATTGCTGGTAAAAGTATCCCACACTGATTTAAGCAAGACACTTTGAACCTACCTGCATACCAGAATATATTTGGAGAAAGCTCAAATATCAGGGCTAGTGGCATTGCTTAGCCTATACCTCAGACAGAATCTTGACCATTGTATTTTCCTGAATACAGTTCTGCAGACTCAAGGGCATAACTCTTTCTTCACTCGTTGAACATAGCCCTGCAGAAATCTGTTTCTTCCACATAGTTTCCAGGTGGAGAAAAAAAAAATGACAGAAATACCAGCATTTGCCATCCAGAGACCCACACCATGGATCACTGCACATGGTCGCAGGGTTTACTAGAAAATGGGTACTTACATGACTATTATGTTCCTTGGAACAGAGCTAACAGCTTCTACAGTATAGCATGCATGGAAAGTGTTTCTGTATAGAAAGACAATAATGGTTGTCAGCACACAAAGCTTAAATCAAAAGACAAGCACAGACTTATTTAAAGCAGTAAGCACTCCAGGCTCTAGACAAGCTCCAATCAAGTCTTTTCACTTGGCAAAAACAGCTGTTCACATGATGGTGGCCACCCAAAATAATCGACCTCATAGCAGGTCAGAGCTAACACTGATTGTTTAACAAGTATTTTCCTTATTACAAATTTAGGGCACAGTTTGACGAACGTCTTTATGTGGCCATGCCAGCCTAAGCACTGTGCATTCCCATCCTTAGTCATTGACTCATTCCTCCCATTAACCTCTGCGCTTTACAGCAGAACAGGTGTTTGTGTAACCAGGTGATAAATTGGACCAATTCCCTCATTCAAATCTCTTCTTTATTGTTAGGTTTACTGTTATTAAGCTGGATCTACACTGCAGCTTAGTTTACCCTTCAGTGAGACAAGTGATCACAATGTGTAGGTGTGGGAAGAGAGGAAGGTGGAGAGAGGGATTGCTTAATCCTGAACCCTACTTACAAGAGGTCTGCATGATCATCATTTCTGTGATTGCAATATTGGCTGCTTGCAATGGGAATAGAGAGGGTCAGTGTAAAAAGTTGCAAAAAATACTGAAAGGAAAAAGAGACAGAGCTTCTTAAACCCAGGCTCACTTGGAACTTGTCTTAACAATAAGTTTCCTGTTGTTCTGGAAACAGTGCCATGTATAAGATGTTTCTAAATTAGCATCGCACAAAGAATATGTTTATCTCGGTTTCTGTCTAATTAAAGCAGTCCTATCTGCTCTTGAATTCTGACTAACTACTGGGGCACAGTAGCAGAGTAGTTTGAGGTCTAATTAAATACTGTTAGCAGGCATCTGCATTCAGAGCACTGAAAAAGCAACATAGTTTTCAGATTGGGTCAGTGTGGGTAGAGGCCTTCAGTGAAGTTTTTAAAGTTGTCAGAACTCTCTTTCTGCTACCCTGAACTAAAAACAAAAGTTGGAGAGGTGTTTGATGGAGACAGGGGAGGGTTTAAGAAATCAAGTAAAAATATACCTTCTGAGCTACGAGTTTTTGCTTGGCTTTTTTTTTTTTGCCTAGCTGCAATCATAGTCATTGTACAAACAGTGCTGCGTTTCGAAGAAAAATGCAAAAAATCAAATGGCAATATCTAGTACGACAGGGCTAGCACTAATTTTTAGTAAATATGTATGAATAACATTTGTGTCTTTATTATGCAGCAAGTAGTATTGCATATATATATTCATCAGAAACACTGCTTCATCTGTAGCTTTTTTAAAAAAAAATGATATACCAAGTAAGCAAAGTATATTAGAGCAATCAGAACTCTTTCAAATTCAGCTGGCTTTAGAGTTGCAAAAGAATAATTTGTACTGTCAGCACCTTCACTGACAAGTTTTCTCTCTAACATAGGAACCGTGCTAAACTAGATTTTACTATTGAAATAATTGTGAGCTTTATTTTAAAAAAAATAAATGCCCAAAACAAAAACTGTGCTATAGCTTGGCCTAGAAACTGATAATTGTCATAGATTTCCTGCCACAGGTTATTCTAAATAACAAAATCAATAAGATTTGGATTCCATGTCTCTATGCCCTGTATCCGCTCCTTGGCCCACCAAATCTGCCTCAGCTCTCCCCTCACATTCCCATGCAGACTGACACTGCAATACCACAACTCTTGCTTGTGGTCCGTAACTCTTAGACCCCATCATCCTCCTTCCCATGTTGCCCTGCCTGGCTCAGACAGAAGAGTGTACTTGTTGCCTAGATAATGCTGGCCAGCTGGCTGCTATCAAACATAGCAGGCAAGAGTGAGTTTTCTATTCTTTTCCATACTCAGGCACTGATACAAATGATTTTATCTGCATAGCTCCCAATATTCCCCAAATTTGTAAGTGTACAACTGTACCAAGTTACTCTTATATTCAGTGCTTTTCTAACAGTGAGTATATAAATCAAATATAGTTTAACAGGTCTATGTAAGAATTTATTATACCAGATTTGGATATCAGAGTGAAGTGGCAATACTTCTGTATGAAATGTTACTTGGATTTGCTTAATGGATTAGTAAAAGCAATACATCACTTACTGTGTTAGCAGTGAAATGTTTAAAAAGTAAGTAAAAAGACTTTTTCAGAGTCCAATGTCTTTTAAGAGATTAGTGAAATCAGATTGTGTTTTTCAAGATGCCTGCATTGAGATTTGAGAACATTTTCTCTGGTGGTGTTATAACACTGGAGTAAAATATATGGAAAACTAACAGTAACTACAGCATAGTAAATATGATTGTCAACAGATATGTTTTATAAACACAATAATTCATAGCTTGGAGATGAAGACACCTTCTCTGAGTGCTTTACTTGAAGAGAGAAGAAGCTCTCTTCTATGGATAATTTTCTGATGCTGTAGCTCACAGAATCACAGACTGGTTGAGGTTAGAAGGGACTTCTGGAGGTCAGTTAGTCCAACCCACCCTGCTCAGACAGGGTCACCTAGAGTTGGTTGCCCAGGACCATATCCAGATGGGTTTTGAATACCTCCAAGGAGAGAGACTCCACAGTCTCTCTGGGCAACCGGTGTCAATGCTCAGTCACCCTCACAGTAAAGAAGTGTTTCCTGATGTTCAGAGGAATCCTCCTGTGTTTCACACCCATTGTCTCTGGTCCTGTCAATGGGCACCACAGAAAAGGGCCACTGATCACCACCCTCTGATCCTGACTGTTCTGCCAGTTTTCAGTCCACCTTACTGCCTGCTTATCCAGCCCATACATCATCAGCTTCTCTATAAGCATGTTATGGGAGACAGTGTCAACTGCCTTACTGAAGTCAAGGTAGACAACGTCCACTCCTCTCCCCTCATCTACCAAGCCAGTAGATGGCTTGGTAAGATAACCTTCATTGTAGAATGTTACCAGGTTGGTTAAGTGTGACTTCCCTTTTGAGAATCTGTGCTGACTACTCATGATCACCCTCTTGTCCTTCATGAGCCTGGAAATGGTTTCCAGGATAAGTTGTTCAATATCCTTCTCAGGGAACGAGGTAATGCTGCATTCCATCAGGGCCAATGGACTTAAGTATGTCCAGTTTGCTTAAGTAGTCCCTAGCACAATCCTTTTCCACCAAGGGTATGCTTTCCTTGCTTTAGCCTTTCCTCCTGGTCTCTGGGGCCTGGGATTTCTAAAGGCTGGTCATACTAGTAAAGACTGAAGGAAGAAAGCATTCAGTGCCTCAGCCTTCTCAATGTCCTGCGTTACTGGGCCCCTTCCCCATTTAGCAGCGACCCACATATTCCCTAGTCTTCCATTTGCTGCTTATGTATTTATAGAAGCCCTTCCTGTTGCCGTCCTTGATGCCTTTCTTGCTGCCTTGTTCCCTCACCAGATTCAGCTCCAGTTAGGCTTTGAATTTCCTAACACTGTCTTTGGATGCTCAAACAGTGTCTCTATATTCCTCCTATGTTACCTGTCACTGCTTCCCCTTTCTGTATACTTACTTTTTATGTTTGAGTTTTGCCAGGAGCTCCTTGTTCATCCATGCAGGCCTCCTGGCATCTTTGCTTGACTTCCTGCTCATTGGGATGGACTGTCCTCGAGCTTGGAAGAGATGATCCTTGAATACCAACAAGCTTGCCTGGCCCCCTCTTCCCTCCAGAGCCTTATGCTATGGGACTCTTTCAGGCAGATCCCTGAAGAGGCCAAAATCTGCTCGCCTGAAGTCCAGGGTTGTGATCATGGTTTTTGCCCTGCTCCCCTCTTTTAGGATCCTGAACTCTACCACCACTGCAGCCAAGGCTGCCTTCGGTCTTCACATACCTGACAAGCTCTTCCTTGTTTGCAAGTATGAGGTCCTGCAGAACGTGTCTTTTCATTGGATTCCCTATCGCTTCCTCGTGTTAGGAAGTTGTCATTGATGCTCTCCTGAATTGCTTATGCCTTGCAGGTATTGGGTTGGTTAAAGTCCACCATGAGGATCAGGGCCTATGAACATTAGGTTACTTCTACCCGTCTGTAGAAGGCCTCATCTACTGTTTTGCTGATCAGGCAGCCTGTAGCAGACACCCACTACAGTGTCATCCATATTCGTTTGTTCTTTAATCCTCACCCATAAGCTCTCAGTTGGCTCCTCATCCATCTTCAGAAGAGCTCCATGCACTTCAGCTGCTCTCTCACATAAAGGGTAACTCCACCTCCTCATCCTCCTGTCTCGCCCTTCATAAAGAGCCTGTATCTCTCTGTTGCAACACTCCGGTCATGGGAGCAATCCCACCACATCTCCATGATCCCAACAAGATCACAGCCCTGCAACCACACACAGATCTCTACTTACTCATGTTTATTCCTCATGCTGCATGCATTAGCGTACAGGCACTTCAGAAAGGCACTCTGGCATGCCGATTTCTCAGAAAGGGTCTGGGGATTTTTCCCAAATTGGCACCTTGCTTACCTGCAAGTGCTTGAGGTAACCTTATTTAAGCTCTGTGTTGTTGGTTTTGTCTTTGCCTTTATTCACACCACCCCAGGCCCTTTGTTTCTCAGCCCTGTCCATCACTCCCTCACAGGCTGCTGGTAATAATTTCCATCCCACATCACTCCCAGTTTAAAGCCCTTCTTACCAGGCCAGCCAACCTGCTGGCAAAGATACCTTTGCTTCACTTAGTGAGGTGTATCCCATCTCTCCCAAGGAGACGTTGATCCTCAGACAGGGTCCTATGGTCACAGAAACCAAAACCCTGTTGCCAACAGCAGCTGCACAGTCAGCACAGCCGCACAGTCAGCACAGCCGCACAACTGGTGCAGCTTGGTTTGTTCCTTCCAGAAACATGCCCTGAACATAAGAACTGCTAAAGGTTTAGAACTTTTTAATAAATATATAAAATTCACTTAAAATCAGCATTTTAAAATGCTACTTTAAGTGATATTTAATATATATCTATATTTTACTGTGTAGCATATAACTCTTCAGATGATAATACCTATAACATGCATGTCCTGCCTAAAAGAACAGCCTTATTTAAAGAACAGGTACTCAGCTTATCCAATACCATTTCAGCCTCAGAAAGCTTTGGCAAATCTGTCAGGTCTGAGTGAAAATTATCAAGGAATTCAAAAGCCAAGGAAAGGAAGGGAGAACAGGGAGCCAAGGCACATAATTTCCTTAAAGAACAGCAGGGTTAAATATTCAGTATGCTATTCTGATCCTAGATAATATAAAATCTATGGGCATAAAAAACCAGTTGGACAGCCTTCACAGACTGATCTCATTTACCTGCCACATCTACAGCATAATCTTCTGAACAATGTCAGAGGAGTTACCACAGCATTGGACTAATATCTGTGAGATCAGGCTCAGGCTTTATAATTTCATTAAGTCACTGGGTTATCCAAACGCATAATTTCACAGAATCACAGAATCACAGAATGGTAGGGGTTGGAAGGGACCTCTGGAGATCATCTCGTCCAACCCCCCCTGCTTGAGCAGGTTCACCTGGCACAGGGTGCACAGGACTGTGTCCACGTGCCTTTTGAATATTTCCAGGGAAGGAGACTCCGCAATCTCTCTGGGCAGCCTGTTCCAGTGCTCTGTTACCCTCACAGTAAAGAAGTTCTTCCTCATATTCAGGTGGAACTTCCTGTGTTCCAATTTGTGCCCATTGCCCCTTGTCCTTTCATTGGGCACCACTGGAAAGAGATCCGGCCCCATCCTCTTGACACCCACTCTGTAGATATTTACAAGCATTGATAAGATCCCCCCTCAGTCTTCTCCAGGCTGAACAAACCCAGGTCTCTCAGCCTTTCCTCATGAGAGAGATGTTCCAGTCTGTTGATCATCTTGGTAGGTCTCCGCTGGACTATCTCCAGTAGTTCCCTGTCTTTATTGAACTGCGGAGCCCAGAACTGGACACAGTACTGCAGGTGTAGCCTCACTAGGGGGAGCAGAGGGGGAGGATAACCGCCCTCGAGGTTATGTGGCCTCACTCCTGCCACACTCCTTTTTATGCACCCCAGGACACCGTTAGCCTTCTTGGCCCCAAGGGCACAGCGCTGGCTCATGGTCACCTTGCTGTCCACCAGCACTCCCAGGTCCTTCTCAGCGGAGCTGCTTTCCAGCACGTCACCCCCAACCTGTACTGGTGCATGGGGTTGTTCCTCCCCAGGGGCAGGACCTTACACTTGCTTTCGTTGAATTCCATGAGGTTCCCCTCGGCCCAGCTCTCCAGCCTGTCCAGTCTCGCTGAATGGCAGCACAGGCTGCTGGTGTATCAGCCACTCCTCCCAGTTTGGTATCACCAGCAAACTTGCTGAGGGTACACTCTGCCCCTTCGTCCAGGTCATTGATGAATATGTTGAACAGGACTGGACCCAGCACAGACCCCTGGGGAACACCTCTAGTTACGGGCCTCCAACCAGACTCTGTCCTGTTGATCACAACCCTCTGAGCTCTGCTGTTCACCCAGTTCTCTATCCACCTCACTGTCTGCTCATCTAACCCACACTTCCTAAGCTTACCTATGAGGATGTTATGGGAGACAGTGTCAAAAGCCTTGCTGAAGTCGAGATAAACAACATCCATGGCTCTCCCTTCATCTACCCAGCCAGTCATGCCATCATAGAAGGTTGGGCAAGCATGACCTCCCCTTGGTGAATCCATGTTGACTACTTCTGATAACTTTCTGTTCCTCTACATGCCTGGAGATGACCTCCAGAATGAACTATTCCATGACCTTTCCAGGGATGGAGGTGAGGCTGACTGCTTATAGTTTACCGTGTCCTCCTTCTTGCCCTTTTTGAAGGCTGGAGTGACATTGGCTGCCCTCCAGTCCTTGGGTACATCTCCTGTCCTCCANTTTGCCTGCATGATCTCTAACCCAATCCTCCTCAACCAAGGGGAAGTCTTCCTTTCTCCAGATTTTCTCTCTCACCTCTGGGGGCTGAGATGCCTAAGGACCAGCCTTAGCAGTAAAGACTGAAGCAAAGAAGGCATTCAGTAACTCTGCCTTCTCTGCATCCTCCATCACCAGGACACCCAGTTCAGCAGCAGGCCCACAGTTTCCCCAGCCTTTCTTTTACTATTGATGTATTCGAAGAAGCCCTTCTTGTTATCCTTGACATCCCTTGCCAGATTTAGTTCCAAGTGGGCCTTGGCCTTCCTCATTGCATCTCTGCGTACCCTGATAATTTCCACCACAAAAAACATTAGTATTTGAATTCAAGTTTCTATATGTTAACTTAAAAGTGCCCTTACCTAATTCTGAAGATTGCCTTTTGTAAGCAACCATTTGCAGTGGTTTTATTCATGATTGCTGATGTTCCTGCTGTAGGAGCACACTACCAGGTAAATCCACAACCCCTGCTGAAGGCTGAGATTCCTTACTGCCTGGAGTGAATTTTAAATGTAAACTGTTCTGTCTGGGTGTTAGTAATCAATTTTTTTGACAAAGTGAAAAAAGCAGCAGAAATAATAATAATAATAATAAACGAAGCCCACGCTTTTAGTAGTGGAATTCTATAAATACGTATACCTGTCAAGAGCCGAAACTACATGCAGAATTGCTAGTGCCCTCTTCAATTTTCTGTGAAGCAAATTGGTTTAAATCAGTAAGCCAGACAGCTTAGCACACATATTTAACTTGTAACTAGGTAAAGAAAACATATCAGAGCAAAACTCAAAGAAGAACCTAAGAGGATAATCTTACTGTGAGTACCAGCTGAAGATGACTTTTTGGGATGTCCCTTGGACTGACATGGACAGCTGAGGAGTTGTGTCTCTGCTGAGTCCACACAGATAGAAAAATGTCACTTTTTATGGCCTGCTGCCCTCTCTAGGAAGCAGCTACTCAGACATGTATTGCACTTTAGTGTCACCTGAAACATGGATCCTACCCTAAGCTCACTGAAGTCAATTGAGGCTTTCCATTAACCTTGCAGTGTTTTAGGTCAGGTTTTAAGGCTCTTACTTTAGCACCTGTCTAGCTATAAATACATGAACATGGTGACTGACATGCAGGGGACTACCCCTGTGCCCAAAATTGTAATAAATCAAGGCTTAATTGAAGAGCCTCAAATGTTACAGTCATAATAATAATGGAAAAAAATCAGAAAAGATAATAGAGTCCTATCTATTAAATCTCTTTAAATGTACAACATCTGCTAGTCTTAAAGAAGTGAACACTTTTGCATCTATATCTTGAAGAATATTACAAACAATGAGAAGCTTATAGGCAATCATGAGGGCCATAGGTAAGGAAACAAGTTGTGTTACCCAGTGTCTCCTACTGGCCGGATACCTCCAGAGGCTGGTCACCAAGAGGAAACACTAGATACACAGCCTTAGCTGACATTTAGATTGCATGAATTAGAATGATAACAAAAGATTTAAATGAAAAAGCATGAGTAACTGTATGCAACAAATGTATTTTCTACTTCTCTACCCCCCTGAAACATCATCACATCACCAATCACATTTCTACAAATCCTGTATGGCCTTTCACCCATATGTTCAAGCACACATTGAATAGGATCTTTGAAGAACATCTTTGCACAGAGAGCTTTTATTAAGAAACAATATGAATAGCATAATAAAAACGTCATAGCTTGTGGGGAAAAAAAAGATTGCAAAGTGAAAAACAGCAGCACAGTACCAGTATGAACACAAATGAAGAAAGACAAGGAGAGCTTAGTTGATCAGGTTACTCCTCCTGCCATAAACAAACGTTCTCCTTGTTGTGCAGAAGTGAAAGCAAATGGAATCGTGCAGTGGGTGGGTTCGATGAAAAGCTGTTATTTTTCGATTGTGCCAAAAACATTCTGTTTCCTTTGTCTCAGAAAGATATCTAGATTAATCTAAGGTGAAGAATATAAAATACATTTTCAGAATAATTTGTAAAGATCCATATCCCTTTTCTGAAAACAGGAGCAAAGATCCTTTTTTGACCACCACTTTGCCCAAAAAACCATTTATGTGTCAGTCTGTTGGCCCCAAAAATAAATAAATATCTGAGTCTCCCTTTGGGTCTACTTGTGTATATCTGACGGAGCGCCTCAAGGCTTCACCTAGATCTTCTGCTTTTTTGCTCTTTTCCAAACTCTGCCTATCTATTTTCCTGTTTATTTGAAATTTTGCATAATCTGTGGCAAGTTAGTCAACCACGCAGAGCCTCTCCTGTGCAGCAATCTAAACCACATTTGCATCTGGTGCAAATTTCTTGCAGCTAAGCCTGATCTATGTCAGATAACCAAATCATCAACCCAAATCTTTGGAAAACACAAGATACTGTGTGCTGTCAGTTTTGCTGCAATGAGCTGAATGTTCTGTAGGGATGTATTCCTACATAGGCTTTGTAAATTATGTACTTCTGTGGAGTACAAATTTTGAAGAACTTGCCTACCAGAAACTTGCTGGAAGATAATTTTAATGGAAGAAGCTATTTAAAGCACTGTCCTGAATAGAATTGAATTTTACCATATAGTCGGGCACTTTACAAAATCAGAGTACAAATTTCTGTGATTTCCTCAGAAACCAGCTGCCAAGGGTATGAAGTATGAAGTGACAGCAGAAGCACCATGGAAGATGGAGGAAGGGAGGCAGCAGTCACTAGGCCTAGCACTGGCCCTGGAAGCTGGTCGTCCCTTAGCAGCCTGTATAGATAATGGGGAGAAAGACATTTTGGTAGATGTGTAGCATCTGGAGTAAAGCAGGCGTGAGTGCCCTCGGGTTGCCACTGGAGGGGGCTAGGAATACTGCTGTCCTCCATCTGAAGTTAGGCTTTTTGAATGCTCTCCCTATATTTGAAATATCAGCTTCAGTTAGACCATTAACACTGTTTTGCATGGCCAGAAATATTGAATAGAATTTATTTCTGACCACAGGTTAATTAAAGTGTAAGAGAATAAAGCTGGTCATATTTTTTCCTCTTACACGTAATCCTCAAACATTTGAAATTCTGCAAAACATGGATAGAAGAAAAGAATTTTCTTTCACATCAACTTTAGTAATGACTTGGGTATTTAGTAATGACTCAGGGAAGCAGATACCACATATTAAAGAACACAGGAATGAAGAGGACATGGTAGAGCTTGGAGTTGTATATATCCATTGAGAAATGGCTCTCAACAAAACTTATCATTTGGTTATAATTATTTCTCCAGCCTTTCTACTCAGCTGTATGAATTTAATCTGTTGCAGACAGAGGTGTTATTTAAGCTTATGTTATGGATGCCACTGTTATGAATGCTTTAAAAATAAGAACAGAAAAAAAAAAAGTTTCCTTATTGTCTTCATTCTCTATGCGCTGGTTTGGTAAGTTCTTTGATACAAGGAATTAGGAAGCAAACCCTTAAACTGAAGCATTGTCAGGCACTGGACTCCAGAGAAAATCCAGAGAAAAACTACATGCCGTTAATTTATTTCTATGATAAGCTGAAATCCAAAATCTGATTTTTAGAAAAAAGTGTCTGCTGCCAGCCAGCAGTGCACTTTTATTCAGTAGACTACCTATGCAAATGATTAAGCAAATTCTCCAGTTTCATTGATCTCAGAACATTTTCCTGAGGTCAGAATCAGAATTTGATGAACAGGCCTGGATTTAAACATATGCTGATTTACAGTCTGAATATGAATCAGTATCAAATTTTGCTCTTAGGATCCATTAATTATAGCTGGTACTGTACTGTAGAACAGCAGAGTCAGAATATATGAACCCTTAGCCCTTCACACCTTCATCAGTGATGAGATGCAGTCACCATCAGCTCAAGTGACCTGGGGGGTTCTGCATGTTAATTCCTTTTCCTGGTTTAATTCTGATTTCTTTACGAGGTGGAAAAAACAGGGTTGATTTTATTTTTTTTTAAATATCCACCTTTTTCCTAGCCTTCCAAAACCAGGTATTATTGTCAATTAATTGCTTCATTTATTATCATCCTTTTTTTTTTAAGGAAGATGTGAAAGTTGTGGATTACTGTATGTAGTGACAATGACACAACCAAGAGCTATGTTGAAAAAAAGCAAGTGGGAATACAGAAGTATTTATTAAGATGACATACGAATATGCTGGTGTATCTAGATTATGCAGAAGCTTTAAATGTCTGTGGTGGATAAAAGTGAAGTTTAAGATGATAAAGTAACTGACAAATGAAGCAGATATTAATGTTTATTAAATAGTTACATTTGTCATTTAAGGCTGTAGATTTGACATGAAATGTATTGCACATAAATAAGAAGACACACTATAGATCCCTCTCTGTTCTGTTTTTCTGTCAGTAAAAATTTTCTACCAGTCTGAATGAATAATAGGGATCTTCAGGATTTTGAGATAGGAATCAGCATGTGCTGAAGTGTGGGGAGTTTGACAAAACTCAACATAGGAGGAACAAATATCAAACCAGAACGACTGAGAAATGATAGAGAAACATGAAACCCGAGAGCTTACCCTATAAAGAAATTTAGCATATAGAGGATGAGAAGCCATGCTGGAGCTCTGACAATGAAAAGGAGGTTTGGTGTTGTAGCCCGGTGTCAGGAGGGGTAAATCTCCAGTGGCTTTTGAGGACTCCAGTGTCAAGTCATGAAACCAAAGACAAAAATACTGCTTTCAGTAGGTGTCATCTACACCCTGCAGATGTCAGGTCAACACCTCGGAGAGACTTTTAGCTTTGTCCTTATAACAAATTCTTCAGAAGAGGAATGGTTTTGCTTCTGAAATTCTTCAAATGTATTTTCCTGCTGAACACTCTACACTGTGTTCATTTCCACTGTCATTTCAGGCAGCATCCGCTGTGCTATTTGTACAGCAATGTGTTAGCCTGCATCCTTAGCAGAGGCTCAGAAAGACTTCTTGCAGGCAAGTGAGGAAACACATAAGAGAAGCCTGATCTAGGACTGACCCTAGGGCAGCAGCGTAGCAGAAAAATGGCTCCTGAGCTTAAATGGACAAGCCGAAGGAATGCTCCTACTTGCACTTCACTTTGTTTATCAGGCATTGGTAGGCAAAATACACCTGATGCATTCTCAGGAGACAGTATGAGATGGTATCAGATGGGCTGTATGGTTTGAGACTGTACCTTAAGCAGGAGAAAGGTTGACATAGGAGGAATTATGTTGCTATGCCACTGGAGACCTCCGAATCTTAGGACACACCAGTTTTAGGTCTCCGTGCACCAGCACGTTCCTCTAAAGTTGCTCCAGCACCTACCCTGTATAAACATCTAACTCAGCCTGATCAAAAATTTCCAGCAAACCAACGGGAAACTTTCTCAAATAATTCCGTTTTCTTCTCCCACTGGACCAGAAGAAAGTGGGGTTTTTTTTTCAAAAATGGGAAAAAACATAAAATTCACTGTGATTTTTTTTCTAGTGGGAAAAACCCACCGTGACATTCTTAATAGAAAAACATGGCTGGGTTTCTGCATTATACCTCTTTGTAAAAATACACACCACTTAGCATATGAAAATTATCGTAAAGTGACAGGGGAATAATTTCAGCAGACTCTTGTCAAATTATTAGCAACACACTCCATAGAGAACCACAAAGAAAAGGGAAATCTCATAAAATACAAAAGGGCAAAGCTCTGAAAGAAAGTTCTGTCTTATAATTCATTTTCTACATTCCCTCTCTGTTCTCAACCATGGAAACCTTTTTAATTAAGTTATCTGCCAGTAGAGAAATACATGGAATTATAATGCACAAGAACACATTGCTACTTTAATATTCTACACTATTTATAAGACAGCACAAGGCACAGTTTTTTACTTTTAAATACCAGCAAACCAAATAATTTTCATTTCTTAGGCATTTATGCATGTCAAATTTAGAACATTCAACATCACATCCTGAGATCTTTTTGCTCAGAAAGATATCAGGTCTGATTTCCACGTATGCTACATTCACATTTATATCCATTACAATGACCCTCTTCTCTGCCAGAATGGTTTAAAGTGACCTTGCTAAAAGAAAGCAGGGTCTATATTGTATTTTAAAAAGCTGATTATTCAAAAAGTCATTGATTATACAGCAAAGTACACCGTATGACACAGAAACTCAGCTGGCTGATATTGTTGTAGTTTCATTTACAGCAGTCAAGTTACGCGAGTTTCCCTCTGCTGGGGATCTAGTCATGTATATTTTGTGTAATTAGAGGATACATATTTTAAGCAGCAACACACAGACCTCTATTGTGCATATTTGGCAAATTCTTCTGCGCTTCAACCAACTGTGGAAACTGTGAGTTTGGAAGCTAAACATACCAATTACACCCAAACTATGTCCATATCCTCTTTTTAAAATTTGCAGGTCTTGATTAAACCATCCATTGCCTTGGAGATAATCCAGGTTTATACTGTTGCATCTGAACACAGAAGAGTATGAGGCTATACATAAGTTACATAGATCAGCACTAATAATTATTAAAAGACTCAGGTAGCTAAAGCTTATTTTTTTAATACCAGACCCGATTTTCACTGTCACCTGTGAGGATGGAATTGCACCTTGTACAGACAGTGAACAGACCCATCTCCCTTTAGATTCTGGACATAGGGCTCAAGGAGAATTTACACGGTTCATAGGCTTGGGACGGACAGTACATATCATCGCAGCAACACTAACTCCTGACAGTGATGGCAGATGAAAATGGGGTTTGGGTTTTTTAAATTAAAAAGCCTGTGTTATTAAAATCAGCTGTAATCAGTTGGGACTGAAGGCCCGTTTGTGCTCTCATTTGCCGTGGTGAAACACCAGAGTTATCCCATTGTGCTCTGTGGAATTACTGTGGAGTTTTATTCTCGTAAATGAGAACAGAATTTCTCTCTTAATCCTGTCTTTGAACCTAAGTGATTACAGCCTGAATTGCCTTTATGAACGAGAGAAATACATGTCCCCATTTAACATATTCTACAGGCTTCACAGAATCGTGTCCTGCGTGCCTACTCTGATTTTACAGGATTTTAACATCGATCAAAAGCCAGATTAAAAAGAAAATAAATTTTCCATGTCCTAATTTTATGCTGGGATGGGTGTCCTCTGTAAGTGACAGCCGCCCTGTGGTTCTAATGGTCTTAGAGGGACACTCCTGAAAACTACTTCTCTGAAAAAAAAATCAATAAATATATCTTTGTGCTAAAGCGCATAACTGTACAAAGAAAAGAGAACAAAGGACAGCTGATGAAAACCGTAGGTAGTAGCAGGTCCGACTATGTCTTATAAGAAGATTCAGATATAACTGCTGTGAACATTAAAGCAGTAAAAGGGGCAAAAATGCACAGTGTATAATTTCAAAGTGACAACAATCAAAGTTCCTTGGAAAAAGAAGATAAACATTACCCACTTTGTACTTGCTATGTAATTGTGCTTGCCCTTGGACATATTTCACCTCTGATCAAACTTCCAGCAGTTTGATGTAGAATTTTTATTACTTCTTCATATTTTGTCATCATCATCAGTATTAATTTTTTTAAATGCGACTGGGCTTGCCTGCTTTAAAGAGGTTTTTGAAACATCTGTGTGCATGGTGGACATGGCTATAGTCTCATAATCCTCCTCACGGGAGCGGAAATGACAAAAATGAAATAAAAACTGCAAGTCCCTTTGGAAGTTCTTATTGAGAAACCCATAGAAGATGGGGTTCACGCAGGTAGAGATCATGGCGGTGAGGTGGCAAATCAGGAACAAAAGGTTGTGGCTGCAGGTAGCGACAGGCAGAATTTCGTGATTCCAATCAAACACGATATTGAAGATGGTGAGAGGCAGCCAGCAAACTGCAAATGCGACCACTATTGAGATCAGCATAATGTTGATCCTTTTGGTTTCAGACGACCTGTACTTATTGTCTCTCATCTTGTCCATCATGTTGTTCCTTTTTTTTAATCGTATGTATATCTGCAGGAAATTCAACAGAGAGAAAGGTGTGGGATAATTTAACCTACAACCATCATCCTTGCAAGGATAAACAAATATCAGACAGAAAGAAGTACATATCACAAAGGGATTCTCTCTTACCTTTAAGTAGCAAATAAATATAAAACAAAGCGGTCCAAAGTACTGAATCACCAAAAGCGTCGTGGTATAAGAAAGCCTGGCAGTGTCCAAGGGGAACAAGTCCAAACACACGTATTTGTCCTTATATTCATCAAATGTTATGTTTCTGAAGGGTTCATCCGTTAACACGTGGTAGATCAGGAAAGGCAAAGAAGAAGCCGTGGCTAAAATCCATATGGCAGCAATCCCCAGGTAGGCATGTCTGTTGTTCGGCCTCCAGCCACGGGGATTGATGATCAGCTGATGGCGTTCGATAGCAATGAGGACTAAGGAAAAGACCGAGACGGTGATTGAGGCACATTGCACGAAGGGATTCAATTTGCACATGGCCTCCCCAAAAATCCAGTGGTCCATTAAAGTATACACAAAGGTGAAGGGAAGACACATGATGGTCACTAGAAGATCGGAAAAGGACAGGTTGACAATGAGGATGTTGGTAACATTGCGCATCTCCTTTTGTTTTAAAATAATGACAATCAAGGCCAGATTCCCGGAGACTCCCAGAATTATCACGGTCCCGTAAGCCAAGGCCAAAGTGAAGACCATGGCCAAAGGCACGCGGCAATCCTCATCCTCAAACTGCAAGACCGGCGAGTTCTTCTCCGAAAAATTCAGGGGACCGGAGACATTTCCCAGGGGGGCGAGAACCGAAGTATTCATGTCGCTTCCAGCTCGCCGCCGTCACGCAGAGGGCCCCGCCGCTCAGCCGGCGCCCGCCAGCCCGCCGGGACACC
>WEKW01031056.1:64866-75144 GCA_013389905.1 Sula dactylatra
GGGGGGGGAAGGCAGAAGGCGGGATGAAAACGCGGGTCTGCGAGGGGGGGACGCGACCCCTTCCCGGCCCGCTCCCGCCGGCACAAGTTACGCGAAATCACGAGCTGAGAAGCAATTTCGGACTTCCACCAGCGCAGCCTTTGCTCGATGTTTCACATCGCCTTTTTGCAAGTTTAATCCGCAAAGGTCTGCTCTCTCAAGCCGCTCTAAGTGGAATTATATCCAGCCGTCGCACAACGACAGCGGCGGGGGGGGACGGACCCCATCTGACTAATGTGGGGGGGGGAAAAACCGCTCCAAAAATCGCTGCATTCTTTTATACCTAATACATACACTTGATGTTGAGCAGCCGAGTGCCAGCAGCAGCACTGGGGCTGAGTCAAAGGCAAATCAGGAACTCTGAACACCTTAATCTCAGCTAGCAGGGCTGTGCGGCAAAGAAAGAACAAAACAAGACGAAAGACAAAAAATAGCAAACATTAAGCGCTGCAGAAAATTTCCTTACCCAGGCAACACATGCAGGCATGCCTAAATAACCACCCCTTTGCAAGGCCTTGGATTTTAAAATCAGAGAAACTCAGGCATATGTGTTTGGGAGGGGGGAAAAAAAAAGAAAAAGGAAAGAAAGAAATCAAATAACCTGACACACCTTTACTCCAACTCACCATTAGTGGCAGCCACACTGAATCTGGAACTTTCCCTCTGCCCACTCTCCCATGAGCTAAATTTATTGCTCACTTAACCTTCGGTTATGGTAATGAAAGTAATGCTACTTAAAATTCACACAAGTGGGTTTCAAACGCAGCTCCATATGGCACTTATCACAAAAGCTGTAAAAACATTGCCCACTGACATGTACTTCATTGAAAGTTATCCTGAATGGATAAGCTTTTGGTCTTAAATGATATTTGGTATAAATCTCAGTGCCCCCTAAGTCTCCAGAGCAGAATCATCTTTGTCTGTTACTGGTGGCAGACGCACTTTTAATCAGTCGTGTGCTGGGGACCAGAGCTGGGGCTGCCTCCTCACTGCGGCAGAGTCAGCGTGCAAGCACTGGGCTTGCAGCTCCCACTCCTCCCAAGGGTCAGCGAAAGGATGGCCATACCAACACTGTGTCTTGTCACCAGCAACACAAGCCCATCTCAGCTGGCTCTGCCGGCTCTTTATAATCTCCACCTGGCTACATGAGACCATGACAGGTGATATAGCTTGCCTCTGAGTGACATTTTACTGTCAAAGTTAACATCAGTGGCTTCAGACAAAGGGCATCTCATCCTGAGGTCTGGCTATTCTGATTTCCAAGCTAGCAAGGTGTGCACCTGAGCATTATGTCTCAGACCTGCTGCCTCTGCTAACTAAATTTATCAGGTCTCCCTAGCCCACAAAGTCTGTTTTAGGGTCCGGTAAAGAACTTCCCACCCCCCAGGGCCTGTTGAAGCATCGCTTCAGCCAGAGCCAGAAGTAGGTTCTTTACATGAAGGGCAAGTGTGTGGGTGGTGCGGAGAGTCAGGACTCCTCAATTTCAAACAGTATGACTTTAGTCCAGCCCAAAAATCGACGTTTGTATTTAATCATGATCTCCACTGCCACTCATACAGCATGAGGTGGGCAGTCCAGTCCAGCCAGATGATGGCAGGAGAGTGGGCGAGCAGCCATGTCCTGCAAGGAGAGAACTGGCCAAGTTTTTTCACCAGCTGGGACCTCACTGTACCCAGCAATGAGGTGGCCAAGGTTTCAGGCTCTTGGTTTTTCTTTTCCCTTAGTCAAGCTCTGCTCGTGCTTATTTGTTAAACATCAGACTCAAAAACAGAAGATGCCGCTGCTCCTTCTTCCCTCGCCTCACCCCACAGCAGAGATGTAACCTAAGTGTACGGCTGGGAACCAGCTCAGAAACACAGCACTGCTGGCAAGTGTCAAGAAGTCCTACCCCCTGCCCACCTCTCCAAAACGGACGAGGCATCAGGAGGGGATGAAGTTGCATCTCCTGGACAGCTGCACTGTTCCCTGTCCCCTACCCCTCCAGCTCCCAAGCCAGGAAGAAGATCCATCCCCATCCTGGGTGCTGGGGTGGGGTGGGATGGGGAGAGCCCACAGCTTTGCAGACCCCTCCGGGTGATTGCACAGACTCCCCCACCACATATAGCCTTCCAACACTCCAGGAGGATTTTGGTCAAAAGTTTAGCACCAACAGACAGAAAGGGTGAAATAACGTGCTGTGAGGTGAGTGGAAATACACTGTAAAAACTATTGCAGCTCTTTGAAAGGAAGCACAAAATGCTGTCAGCCCAAGCTGATGGTTCACCCAGCCACTCGCAAGTCCAGCCTAGAGCCTACCCCCCCCCTCCCGGGATTTTGTCATCTGCAGCTAAAAGAGCAAGCAAACACCAGCCTAACCAGCACACAACCACCCAGAGTCACGGGAAAGCAACCGCAGGGGAAACTCACCTTGCAACTGCCCTGCCCGTCTTTGATCTGCTCAGGAGCTGGCTCAGGAGGCTGGATGAGGAAGGGGTAGGGAAAGGGGAAGGATCCTCTGGTATTCCTTCAGCTGAGATCCTAAAGATTGGCGAGGAAGGCTTGGAGACTCCCCCTTAAAGCCAAACTCCACCTTATCCCAGTATCACACGACGGTACTCTGCTGAGCAGATCCTGAAAGTCTCACTGCAAGCACACCACCTTTAAATTACACATCTGGGGGTGGGTTGCCTAGTAATTCCGAAATAAATGCAATTAAATATTGAAACAAAAGAGGAGGGGGGAGAGCGCAGGGAAAAGCTGGGGAAGGGAGACAGTTGCGAGTCGCTGTCTGACTATTTTCAGCATTTTGTCTGCAAGTTATTGCCATCTTGTGGCCAAACTAAAGATGGAAATAGAAGCTTTGTGGGAAAGTGGACGAGGAGGCAATTTCAAGTATGAGGAGCAAGCTACAAAGTTCGGGTTTGGCTTCTTAAACCAATACAACTAGATTCTGGTCTGTATTTATCATGAAGAGCGATCACTGGATTAATAAGAATTGTCAAGTTGCTGTTCTTGCTACTTTTCTTTCAGCTAGAAGCAGTAAAAAACTATATTAAAAGTAAATTAAGTCAGTAAAGTATCAAACCTCAAGAAAATACAGATGTCACTGTGGCCCTTGTGGGTATACTTCTGATTCATCCCAGCCACGTAGTTCACCATCCTGTATCACCCGTGGACAAAGAAAGGCATTTCTGCAGGGTCATACAGAGCAGTGGGATACTCCAGGGAGCTGGAAGGAAAATGGACCCCTAAAAAGAAAGAACAAACTTCCATAGTGAGGTGCAGAGCTGGAAAGGTGGTGGCTGTTGCCTTGGCCAGCTCTTCTGCTTCTTTTGAAAGCTCCAGGTTCCAGCAACCAGACTTTTTTTTTATGCAGCTGGCATGAGTAGCTCTGCAAACTACTATCAGCTATAGGAGGATAGTTTACTGTTTACTGAAGAAATTAATATAAAGCAAAATAGAAAATTTTATTTTCCATTCACTCTTTTAATGATCCTGAAATACCTTGCTCTCTCACCCACAAAAAACACTGCTGCAGAAGATCTACTTCAATAGGCATAAACCCCGGTGAGTTTGGAAGCCAGTACAGAAGTCTGAGAGAAGCTATCCACATAAACATAAGCAGCACTTTAAAAAAGCCTGACAAACCCTACAGGCCGTATTAGGAGTTTGGAGTTCTTGGAAAACAGAAGTGCCCTAACTCTTCCAAGGTTCCAGGTTAATTTTTCAAGTGTAAGGAGTTAGTCTCTTACCTTCTCACCTTCAGGCATACCCCTCCTATACGGCAACATGGTTACGTTGTGGATAACCCTCAAGTGAGGAATCATGTGAATTATAGCTAAAAAATTAGTTCCACATAATAAAGGATGGTAACATTTTTTGCAGAATGAGCTTCCTAGGAAGGTTTCAGAATCCAGCACTGAGGTTGGTGTTTCCATTGTATTTCCAGGAGCTCGGCTCAACTGCATTGTAACTGCTGTCCTTGATGTGAGGAAGGAAAGAGCTGGGGCACTGCTGACATTTTAATAGCAGCAGTCAGAAGGTAAGTGCAGGCTGTATATAATGCCTCCCAAGAACTTCAGTCTTGTGTGGGTCGTTGACATGTACCAGTCCCCATGTGAGCAGAGCAAAGGTGGATACTCTCAGGCAGAGATCTAAGCTGAAGATCCCATATAGAGCATACTTCTGTCTGAAACAGTGACACTCTAGGACATAGTAGAACTGAGGACTCCCATTGCTACGGATGTGAAATGATCCATTCACATTAGAGAAAAAGAGAATTATTGTCCAATAATTTTTAAGGGCAATAGATGCATTGCTAGGCAGGGGAAAAGTCTTTTTCTATGCCAGGATGATCCCGCTACTTCCCTGTAATGCTCTTACCCATATAGGCAAGATAGCCATTTTAAAAATTAAAATAAGCATTCTGTGATACAGAATTGTAGCACTCTGCCAACAGGTATCCACAGCAGAAATACATTTTTAGGACCAGTTCAGAATAACAAGCTTGAGTTTACATGACAAGGTTTTGGTAGCTGGGGGGGGGGGGGGGGGGGGCAGTGCAGGGGTGGCTTCTGCGAGAAGACATCAGGAGCTGCCCCATGTCAGACAGAGCTATTTGCAGCCAAGTCCAAAATGGACCCACCGCTGGACAAAGCTGAGCCCATCAGTGCTGCTGGTGGTGCCCCTGTCATAACATATTTAAGAAAGGGTAAAAAATGCTGCGTACCAGTTGTGAGAGAGAGGAATGAGAAAAACGTGGGAGAACCAGCTCTTCAGACACCAAAGTCAGCAAAGAAGGAGGGGGAGGCGGTTCTCCAGGTGCAGGAGCAGAGATTCCCCTACAGCCCGTGGTGAGGACCATGGTGACACAGGTTGTCCCCCTGCAACCCATGAAGGACAACAGTGGAGCACTGGAGCCCGTGGGGAAGAGCCCTCGCAGGAGCAGGTTTCTGGCAGGCACTGCAGCCCATGGGGTACCCTCACTGGAGCAGTCCGATCCTGCAGGACTGCACCCCATGGAAAGGACCCACGCTGGAGCAGTTCGTGAAGAACTGCAGCCTGTGGGAAGGATCCACTTTGGAGCAGTTCGTGAAGGACTGTGTCCCATGGGAGGGATCCCACGCTGGAGCAGGGGAACAGCATGAGGAGGAAGGAGCAGCACAGCCGTGTGATGAACTGACCGCAACCCCTGTTCCCTGTCCCCTGTGCTGCCCAGGGGTGTGGGAGTGTAGGGGAGTCGGGCAGAAGGAGCAAGGTTGAGCCTGGGAAGAGAGGCGGGTGGAGTGGGTGTTAGTTTTGTCTTTGTTTCTTATTATCCTATTCTATTTTAATAGATTAACCTACCACAGAGGCATTCATTTGCTGTCCCAGCAAAATCCAAATAGACAAATGCCATTGTTTCTGCCACAGAAATTTCTGAAGTTTCAGGTAGGTATGATCTGCTTTCTCCTCCATTTTGTCATTAGTCATAAGAATCTCCATTTCAGCAGTAAATGAAGTGATTCATAGTACTTCACATTTTAATGGTTAGTATATAGAAGAATTTCAAACATCGTATAAACACAGGCAAAGCAAGCCTCACAATACTTCTTTTATACAATGGAAGTATAATAACTACCTATAAGAGATTGAAGATGGATCCTATGTATCACTCAGTGACCTGAACTCACAGTGATAGCAACAAATATTCATAGAGTTCTTCACACTGCAGAGGGCTGCCTCAGCCAGTGAGTCTTTCAAA
The DNA here is from genome assembly GCA_013389905.1 of Sula dactylatra. Lineage (NCBI taxonomy): Eukaryota > Metazoa > Chordata > Aves > Suliformes > Sulidae > Sula > Sula dactylatra. Next base: position 70,628 of record WEKW01031056.1, read on the forward strand.
CATATATGCTGTACACACATGCTATAACCTGAGTATACTACAAGCTTCCTGCTCTGCCATACTGTTGTGTGCCCACCTCAGATGGCTGAATCTGTTGGATCTATATCAATCTTCTCTGAAGCACTTCACATACATGTGAGCACTAAAACACACTAACAAATAATCACTCTAATAAACAGAGATGGGCTCTTTTCAAACTCTTTCCATTATAGCTATATAAAATACATGTTGTGCAGTAAATGCCGCATAGCATCAGGTATGTTCTGTAGGAAACTCAGGCTTTAGCAGCTCCTAGCTATTCTGTGCATCTCCAGACTCGACACCAAGCTCAGTGTCTCCAGCTGGAGCACCAAGCTCACAAAGATATCAAATGCTTCCTCAGTAACTCTTATTCTATTGATGACCACTGTCAGGACATGAGAACACTGGCGTAGCTAGATAGCCATAGTGTTAAAGGTTATCCTCTCCCAGGGAATAAATTATTTCCATGCATCAAAGGCACCCTGGACTGGAAGACTGTGTTTGTTTGTGTGTGTATATGTTTATTTTTGAGAAAGCATGACATTGCAAAAAGAGAATAAGTACAATAAACAGAGCACAAGTCTCAGCTAAGGAAATAGAACAGCTTGAGTAAAAGAATACAGAATTTTTCTGAAGCAAAAGCATTGAGAAGGGAACAAGATGTTTTTAAGAAACACATGGAAAAAATATGCCAAGAGATCAACCCATTAAAATTCTCTCTCACTGTAACTCTCAAAAATGGAAAAGAAAAGATGTCATAAAATGAGGCTGTCACTTTCATTACAATGTATTGTCATGTGTTCAGGCAATGCAATCCCTCTGCAAAACTTAAAATCCACCAAGTGAAAGAACACCGTGAGAGTCATTTGTGGTTTCTACTGTATATCAAACAAACTGAAGTCACCACTATGGAAATGAATGGAAACACTCTCTGAAGGTTTTTTTAACTTTATTTTTATTGGTTTCATTTTCCAGTAATGAATGTCAGTACCATTGAAATACTTGATTTCTTATTCTGCTACTCACAACAGATAAGGGGACTCATGCTCCTTGGGGCAGAAGTCTGTCATCAGTAGACTAAATAGGCATTTTGCTGTTGAGTACAATGAGAATAGCACCAAATTCTCTGTTTGGCTAAGAGCATGTTTATTCTGCAATGACTGCAACTGACACCAAACACAACAACACTCCATTTGACTGCTAATGTCACAGACCCAAAGAAGCTGCATGAATAATTCTGTGGTTAATCTCTGCTGAGAGTCTTGCTGCTGCAGTTCCATTTTCAATAATACAGCCAAGCTAGCGAGTGTAAAGCTGTCTTGATCAGAGACAATGTTACTTAAAGACTGCTCGAGATATAACCTAAATTATGTCCACCCGGCTAAAATACTAAGTCATGTTTTCTGCTACGGCTACCCCATTCTGTCCATTCAGGGTTCTAACTCATGTATGCTCATACATGAGCTCTCATCTGGCTTCAGACAAAGCAGAAATAGGCCCTGTTCTTCAGCATGACCATCCAGAGGGGGCATTAATAGTCAATGCGTATAACCCACCAGCCAACAAATCTGATGACACCTGTTAGGCAGCAAAAACAATCAATTACATGCTCTCCTTGAAAGTATTTTATTAGCTAACCAGCAGATGTCCTGCCTTTCATTGCACAGACATCTCAACCATTGCAATCTTTTCAGCAGTCCAAGGCTCGCTGCCTTCATGCCCAGCTGCTTTATGTGAGGTGCTATCTGTGGAAGGGGTGGGCCAACTATACATCTACAAAACCCAGACAGAAGTGGTATTTTTAATGGTATTTTGTAATAGCGTTTTGTGGGGGGTGAAAGGTTGGGTTGATGCGTGGGAAAAATTTCAACCAACAGAAATCCTTTATACATATCTCACAAAATGCCTCAAACTCTGTAGTGGCTATGTCCTACCATTTTAGACTGTCTTGCCCACGGATAGGTGCTCCATAGGCAGCAGATTTTACAATAATGTTAGACTCTGCCTCATGGCAAGCTTTGAGTCGGGGTGACCAACTGCATGCTGTGGAATCTGGGCATCGGGTGACTTAGACCTTGATTTTTCATGGCATTCATCAGTTCTCACCAACTTCAGTTTGAGCCTTCATTTCTTTCACAGTTAGCCTTTAGAAGCTAAATTTTCAAAGATACTCCTGAAAGAAAGATACGTTTGGAAATGTGTTAAGAAACATGTCAGAATTAATTTGTATTCTTATAACCACAGAGTTCTCTCCTGTATTCTCCATTGCGCCCTTCCGACTCTGGAACCCCAGCCTTCTCTGTCCAATGCACCGTTTTTTCTCCCCCAGCTCCTCCAGAACAGGTATCTTTCATTACTGCTACCTCTTAATTCCTCCATGGTTTCAACAACCCTATGGTGGCTGGCTTCTAAGGAACTTGTAGTGTTATCTGTTGTCAGTCCTGACATTAGATACCTTTAATGTCAGTACCTTTCCTATCTCTATAACACCTGTTTTATTATTCAGTAGTATTATTGGCAAGACAGAGGTACGCAGACAGTGAAAAGGAAAAAATGATAGTGGTCTGAATAGTAGTTGCCTCTGCTGTGTGCAAGTATCAGGAATAAATTGTCCAAATACAGCTGAAAGAAATCTGGTGTTATTTACAGGTTGAGGGGGACAAAATCCCAAACAAAGCCACACCTGCCAGTACGATACTAGTTGATGAACTCTCCTGAAATAAGGCAACTAACAAAACAAGTATGATATTTTGTTCTTAGAGAGAATTGCTCTGAGGATGAAACACTTGTCTTAGTGACTGCTCTTGCTAAGAAGCATGTAATTTCTGGAAGCTGTTTGGGAAATTCTAGTACCTGACGGCCTGCCTTAGAAACAGTCAACATGGAGGTAGGCTGTTTGTACCTTTACGAAGGTACAATGGCATCCCACATAAATAGTAGCTGTGCAATGCAAGAAACCATAATTTCCCATTTGTGGGCTCTGCCAGCAAATTTAGACTTTTTTTCATTTTTAAAAGACAACATCAGCCTGCTGTAGCCAGAAGTTTTCCTAGAAAGATACAGTGCCTCTAAAACTTCCCTCTTTCCAGGAGGGAACTTCCTCTTCAAGCAGTGGCGCCAGCAATGTGTAAAGCTTCCCTGGAATAAAGGACACCCAGGTAAATCGGTGCCCTCGAGATGGTCTTAATCCCCTCCCCCCCATCCCACATTAGAACGAGGGTGGCTTTCTATCATGAGGTCAAATATTTGCGTAAAAAGCTTCAAAGCCATCAGTGTTAAGTGGGAAGATGGTCGAAAATGCTAAGAACAGTTGCTCAGTCCTAAAAAGGATTAATTTTGTTCTCTTTTTGTGACTAACAGGAGAGCTGTCTTAAAAGGATGAGATGGATTGGCACGTCACTTCCACCTGGCAGCTCCCTGTGCTCCACTTGCACATGCAGTGATTCACCAGCAGTGGGTGGTGAATAGTGCAGAAGCGGGTGAAAGAAGATGGGACAGCAATCTTCCTCACCATCCTGAGCTCATCTGCTGAAGATGAAGGTTAATTGTTCCTTGATCACTTATCCTAAAATGAATAGTTTTTTAACCTAAGCTAAAGAAGGAACCTAGCTGGACTTTAAGTGTTCAGAAGTTATTTTACAATATGGTTGATCCAGCTGTTTTTGTCTTTGCGTGGTACAGACCTTCACAGGCTAATTATACTGACAGCTTTTCTGCAGTGCTGTGTTAATATCAACTGTCGAAGGAGTGCCTTGGCAAATGGAAAAGTCATTACATTTTCACGTCAGATTCTGCCACTTGTGCTCCCAGAGACCTGCGTGTCACTCAGTTCTCCGGTAGCCCCGTAATTGGACTATGATCAATGAGTCTTCTTGTGCTAGAAGACAGCAGCTGGTGAGAACAGCAGAATTTGTCTTTGCATGCTTTGTGCTATGACATACCCAACAATTTTTACGCTTTAAAATATTGCTCACTTAAAAAAAAAAAATCCCCTGCCTTCCCACTGATGGCCCAGATAACGTTAAAACCACTCTTCAGATATTTGCCTCTGTAAGAATTGAGTTACTCGGAAAGGAAAACCGTTGGGGGGAAATCCATCACCTCCCACCTGTTCTAAAATAATGGTAAAAACTGAAGGGTGTTTGAACAGTGTGGATAAATATAGCCGAAGCTGCGCTCCAGCCGAAGCGAGGGGAACTCGAGAGCGCTCGGGTCAGCGCTCTGCGATTGCCTGGCTACGCTCGCACTTCCCGGTGTCCCGCGACACGCAGAGCATTCCGCCTCCGCGAGATGCCGTGTCCCGATTTCAGGGTGAGAAATTGAGAGCACCCCTTAAACACCGGCGAGCGCGGCGTTTCTTTACCGTCTCGCTGTATTTCCATGGAAACTCTAATTGCCACACCGTGCAAGGCTGAAACGACCGGCTCCAGACGCCGCACGGAGCAGCCTCCCGAAATGCGCCCGCGCGGGGGCTCCAGCCCCGGCCCCGCCAGCGG
>WEKW01031056.1:75444-100309 GCA_013389905.1 Sula dactylatra
CCGAGCCTGGGCGGCCGCAGGGAGCCCGCAGCTCCCGCTGGGGAGGGGTGCCCGGCCTCGGGGCGGTGCGGGGCGCGCAGGGCCGAGTCATTCCCTAGCCGGGTGCAGAAGGGCAAAAATAACAGTCCTTCCCGTCTGGGGTCTTTCTGGGGGGCCAGGTTTGGGGTTTCTTTCCCATTGCAAGCCGCGAGGTGCCGTGCTCCCTGGCGTAAAACGTGGTAATGCAGTTCAAGTTTTCTGTTCTGACCAACAAATACCCCATTGCATCGCATAACATTTCCTTGGAGCTGCAGAAATGATCTCACTAGGTGGCTGTTGCTTATTTTGGGAAGCTGTATTCTAGTTTTCCATGATAATATTGCAATTCTTTTAGTTAAGGCACATAAAGAGGCGTATCGTTAACATGCATGAAAATCCATTTTTCTGGGCTTCTGAAGTAATTGCAGTCTTGAATTCTCCCAGGTTCTCAGACTAGTTTTTGCTCTTGCATGTAAGGAACAAGAACATTTGAAACAGCAGCATTTCATCTTTAGCTTGTGTTGTGAATGCGACTCTTTGGTGGTTTCAGTTTTTGGCTCGGATGTTATCTCAGTCTTTAGTGATGTGAGGGCATCATTTCTCAGGTCGTAACAACATAGCTCAGTGCTTTCCTTAAGCTTAGGGGTCAGGCAGTTATGGCCTGTCGTCCTAACTCTTTACGGCTGTGTAGGTGTTTAAAGACTTTCTCTGACTTTATTTTCTATACAGGCTTGATACCACTTATGGAGGCAGAAAGGTTGTATTTCTTAGGAAGTTTTCACATTTTGCTTCTTCTCTGTATGTGTTTGTCTTTATTTGGTTTTAAGGTAGAAAAAGGTCTCCTAAGATAGTAAATTGTTCACAGTTGTAAAGACTAATTGTCCTATACAGGCACTGTTATACAGACTGAACTAACTAGATTATACAGGTACCAGCCGATCAGAGTCAACTTAATAGATATTAATATTGTAGGATAGGAGCTCTTACCCATGAATAAACCTTAATATAAGTATCTCATCTAACAGAAGGAGGATTTTCTGAAAGTACAGTTGCCCGCAGAGGAGGTTGGTTGCCTGCCTAACTTTTGTGTTCTTGAAAATTTCCCTTTAAATGCAGAGAGAAAGAGGACTATCTAGCCTCTTTGCTCTCCTAAATTATTTACGGATTTTGTATTTTAAATGATAGCTTTAAGTGGAATAATGAGATTAATTATAAGATCTTAACCTAAAATATGCTAGTGTAATATGTTTATGTGGTACCTCTAACTCAGCTAAACCCAAATAATGGTTTTAGTCCTCCTTGTCACTTTCGAGCCTTAGATAAATTGCATCTGAAAACTCCTCTGAAGCATGATTTTGGTGAAAATAAGTCACAGTACTCAGAGAGTCACCCTGAGGTATATCACAGATGAATGTGATTTAAGGAGGTGGTACCTGAAATCTTTCAAGATCATGGTACATCAACTGTCATAAAATACATTTTATGTAAAAGGTAACCACAAATACTCCTTGTATCTAATGTTAAGTGCATTCATTTGATTCTTACAGTAAATACTCATATCCACCCTGGATCCTGCCACGAAGCTGCAGTCCCTCCTGCCTTGTGCAGCCTAGCCTTCTGTCTCAAGCATCCCATTGAAACTAAAGGAGACCGAAGAAAACCCACTTAAAACTCAGAGGGTGTGAGCTCATACGGGTGTAGCTGAGCGCAGTCTCGGGGAACGTACGTAAGCCAGGAATACAGAAAGGGGACCTCGTTGGCTTGACTGATGGATGTAGGAGATGAAAGTGATCCAACGTTTGGAGCTGACAGGTAGAAAATCTCTATCAGGTACCTCCAGATTGATTAAATTTGATCTCGAAAACAGGCGCAGGAGCACCGTGGCGCTGTGGTGCATTCAGTCTAGAAATACGCTTCAAATATGAGGAGAACGTTTTCAAAAGAGGCTATATTATTTAATTCTATTTCCCACAGTGGGATTTTTAGGAATCTTCATTTCCCTGAAAGCTGTGGCCACGTGCCACACTGGGATTGACCAACCAACAGAGGGAGAGTGAGCGAATCCCCCAAAACAGAAGCAGCTGTTAAAACAAAGCAGGAAGATAAATGCCAATGCAGAAACATAAATGCCAGTAAGCGCACACAGCCCTGTGAAAGCAGTGGTATGCTAATATGAGTTTGGGGACTGAAGATTAATGATATGGGAGAAACACTTTTGTTTGCATCTTTACTGCTAGCGGCACTTAGGCTGAGAGAGCAACTAGTTCCTCTTGGGCAGGAGAGGAAGCTCGGAGAGCAAGAGATCCATTGGTGATTTTTGAAATTTTGGGGGACAAGTCTGCTTTCATTTCACACATCCAAAATGAGAATAAAATCTCTTTGGGCATGTTGCAAAAGGAACTTCTGTCAGCACAGCAGTTCTCTGTTGAAACCAGCAGACTATAGTTTTATTCCCTCTCTCTCCGTCTTACTGTCACTCTGAAACTGTGACTATAGGGAGATGGTGCAGAAGTGGCTGCAGTGCACCGCGGACTCCTGTGGTGCCCCGAGTGTCCAGCCAGGGCCTGACCAGAGCATGTTGTGGCTTATTCCTGTGCTCCTTCCTCATGGAAATCAGGACCTTTGGTAGGGGAGATGGCGCCTGCTCAGCTCTCGCCCAAGGCAGAAAACAGCCAGAGCACAGGGCAGATGGAGCTAGAGAGCCCACGCTGGACTTAAAAGGCACTCCTGCTAAGCTTCTTCAGTATTCATGTGTCTCAGCAAAATATGGCTACTTCAGCAAACCCAGCATATTCACTTTTTCTTTTTAAAGAGCTGTATTAGAAACACAATGAACAGCTTTGCTAAAGCCATACTACAAGAGCTTTATGTGAAGGTGTAGAAATCCACAGAACCTGGCAACAATCTTTCAGTTACATTTTTAAGAAAAAGTCAGTAAACATTCATTTAATAAACATGTTCCAGTATAACAACACATACAATTTTGTTCTTTGGCCCTAGTCCTAGCATCACCTGTACTGAATATAAATATCTAGAAGAGAAAATAATTATGTTGCATCTGACTTAAGTCTCTTCCTTTTCATTTTTAGTCACCCAAAGCTGAAAGTGGCAGTGGGAAATAACAGTGACACCACCAGATTTTTTTTTCAGTTCTCTTCATAGAATCCGTTGATTAAAACTAAGCAAAATGGAATGGCACTATACAAATTTCTCTTCAGACCATAGCACGTAATTGAAATGGAATGGACTAACTAGATAGAAAGCCTTTTCTACTGGTAGGGATGCCTCCTTTTTTCCATGCAATGATGAACCTATGGCCTATGATCAACCTTTTCAATGACAGACAATATCACCAAGAAGTCTAGGGAGGAAGCTGCCGTTTTGGTACTGGTTGGTTTGGATCAACAAAACTTTCACACGTACGTAGCTGCTATTATAACTTAGGCATCAGCGTGCATTGTTACTACTCAGTATGACCCTCAGATATGACTATGTGTGGGAATTTCACTATTACTGAAAATACTTGCAGATACTCCAAAAGCAATCCTAATCTCCAGGTTTCTGAGAGAGAAACAACATCTGCAGTTTGTTTCTCCTTTACAGGTTAGTCCTTCAACCTAGTATCAGTTAAAAGAGAAGACTACACAGAATGATGCCTCTTAGCACAGAGTTACTTATGTAGGCACACATAATAAATGAAAAGCTCATTCCTTCAGAGTCATCCTCACTTTAAGAGCATTGTAAGAGTTTCTGAGGTTTTTTGAATCTCAAGATGTTACTGGATTTCCTTCCCACTTTCTTATTAGTCTTCCTATTCTCAGCCAATGACTGGGTGGTTAGTAACCAAGATTTGGGCAGATCTAGCTCTTGAGTAAAGTTTCATTTCCCCTTCTCAAATAACTCCTGATTGGTTTTAAACCTGCTATCAGGCAATGGGATGCTCAACTCATAATGCTCTCCTAATCTGTGCAAGATATAAACTGGAAAAGGAAGGTGTCCAAGCAAAAAGAAAATTGTCCAGAATTATACTAATGGCTTTTTCATTAACTCCTCAGTTACATACACGGGGTTTTCCTACACACTTCTCAGCTAAGATGAACATGGCAGTGCAAAGACAATGGAATGTTCACCCTAAAAATATTAGGCAGATAATATTTCATATTGAAATGCAATGTACAGTTGAAATGGCTTTCATGAATCAAAAGAGAGTCTGCATATTACACATGCGTGCAGACACTGAAATCTGCAAAAGCATCAGTCATAGCAAAACCCATCGTTCCTCCATGCTGAACAAAGGGAAAAAAATGATACGGGTATGACATAACGGACACAATTCCATAACCCTGCGATAGGGAAATATATTTTATCCAGGGCAGAGCCCTGCTGTGGTTTTCTCAGGCAAAAATTATGTTGAGTCACATTTAGAGAATAGAAAGAAATTTCAGCTGATCTTGGAAGTCACTGTGGACTGCAGATCATACTGTTTTCAGACGATTGCTAGCAACTCAGAGAAATTTACTTAGACAAATTAAGTAAAAACCTATTTACTTCTTTAGCTATGGTTGTATAAAGAGAAGTCCACCAAAATGAAAACTTCTGATAATATCAATATAGAACTATAGAGATTGGATCATTTACGGAATCTCTAGTCCGCTCCTTTAAAGTTGGTCTAGAGGCAAGGGTAGTCTCAGATAGTGTTTGTCTATTATTTGTTTTTTCACCATTTCACTAGAGATTGGGAAAAATTAAACAGAAATAATTTGCATTAATGCAGCCCTGCTCATATGCACACAGTTATAATATTTAGATTATCTAAATTCAAGTATTCAGTTCTTACTTCTATTTTAGCTATTCTCAAAAAGCACTTTAACTCACATTGCGAGAAGTTGGCAAGGCTTAGTTCTTTTCCCCTCTCCCCAGCACATTAGTGAAGAAACAAAAACTCATATCTTTACTATTTTTTTTAAAATAAGTATTTCTAGTCTTACATGAGGCACCTTCACATCACAACACACTGTCAGTGAATATTCTGAGGGTGTGTTATGGTTTAAGTTTCCCTATGGCACCCAACAGTAGGAACGCACACGTTGTGATGTGAAGGAAGGAGCACATCCGCATGTGTAGAGGAAACTGATAATAATATTATTGCACTTTGAAGCACTCAGTACAATACAGCTCACTGAGAACAGCTTCATTCTTGAAGAGCCCTGCCTTTTTTAATTGACAGGTTTAGACTTCTGCTCAATTTATGTAGGTTTTGGGTTTGTTTAGTCTTGCCTAAGATTTCTAAACATTAAGTAATTTTGTACACTACGTTCACACTTTGGGGAATTTTGACTTTGAAACTTTAGTATATGCAGGTGTTTAAGGTAAACTGGAGTTTAAACTGAGTTATCTGGTCTTTCTGTTCCTTCTAAAATGAAGACTACTACATGAAGATTCTGTAGGCAGAATAACTTTGTGCTGAGCCAGGTTTTAATGTTAGATGTTTCTGTGCTGAATAATTAGCAGTTCCCTGAATTTTCAAATGGCCGTGTGGGGTTTGCTTCCCGTTAACACTGTCCCCTCTGTATTACATTCAATTACTTTGGGTGTTTTGTAGGCATTTTTTCCCTTTTGCTTGAGGAGCAGTTAAAATATGTTCAACACGTAATAGAGGATGGTTTGTATATGCACCATATTAGGAATTCCATCTGGATCACTGACACTGGATCTCCTTATAAACTGATCCTTTTTGAAAGTTCTCACCTATTTTGTGTCAGTTTTCTACTAGCAAGGTAAGAAGTACTACTGCAGTTGTTTGCATATGTTAANNNCCAGATGGTGATTGTAATTTCCTTACTCATACCAATGAGCTGTTATTCACATGAGTAATCTCACCAACTCTAAATGGATTGCTTTTGTAGAGCTAACTGCTCCCTCATGGAAAGGCTGACAATATGGTCTATAGCAAAGCATAGTTAAAAGCCAGCTTCATAACGCAGAACCTTAAATTGTCATCATTCCATGTGAGCAGCCAGGTAGGAGGCCTAGGTGTCCTGAACGCCAGTGGATAAAACCTACAAAACTAATTCGTGTTGACCTGAAGTTAGGCAGGATCTGCCTAGCAGTAGAATAAAATCATTATTAATGTGATACAAGGTAAATTTATGTTCCTTTACATTTTGATTTAACAGCAGTATCATCCTTCCTTCAGATGCTAATTAATGCCTTTCTTGTTTTAAGCAGGACTGTAAAATGGATTTAGGATTCAAAGACCGTAACAACAGGACACCTACCAAGAACACCTCTGCTACTACAAAGAATTTCTCTGCCTGGGAAGACTATAAGAGTAGTGTTGATGACATACAGTACTTTCTTATTGGGCTGTACACACTTATAAGTCTGGCTGGCTTTATGGGAAATCTGCTTGTACTGGCGGCTCTACTAAAGCGCAAGCAGAAGACAATAATAAACATTCTTATCGGTAACCTGGCCTTTTCTGACATCTTAGTTGTACTGTTTTGTTCACCTTTCACACTGACATCTGTCCTGCTTGACCAATGGATGTTTGGCACTATCATGTGCCATGTAATGCCCTTCCTCCAGTGTGCATCAGTTCTAGTTTCAACTTTGATGTTAATATCTATTGCTGCAGTCAGGTACCGTATGATAAAATATCCCCTTTCTAGCAATTTAACAACAAAACAAGGGTATTTCTTAATAGTGACCATTTGGGCCCTTGGCTTTGCCATTTGTTCCCCTCTGCCAGTTTTCCACAAAACTGTGGACCTCAGCAAAACTCTGAACATAGAGGCACTGGAGAACAGGCTCTTGTGTATTGAGTCATGGCCTTCCGATTCCTACAGAATTGCCTTTACAATAGCCTTATTGTTCATGCAGTATATATTACCATTGGCGTGTTTAACCGCTAGTCACACCAGTGTCTGCAGGAGCGTAGGTTCCAGGCTGTCAAACAAGGAGAATAAGTTTGAAGAAAAGGAGATGATAAACCTAACTCTTCATCCCTCTAAGAGCACCAGCACGCAGGTGCAGCCCTCCAGCCATTCCAGATGGAGCTGCGCCTTTGGCAGAAAGCACCACAGAAGATACAGTAAAAAGACTTCAAGTGTGATGCCAGCTATTTCAAGGCATCATCAGGATACTCATTCCAGAGACCTCCCAGAAACCTCTGGCACAGAAAAAAGGCAGCTCTCTTCCTCCAGTAAATTCATCCCTGGGATACCTATCTGTTTTGAGATGAAAGCAGAAGAAAATACAGAGATACAGGACATGATTACAGTATCCCGATCCATCATCAGAATTAAGACAAGATCTAGGAGAGTTTTTTGCAGACTGACAGTGCTAATCCTAGTTTTTGGTTTCAGTTGGATGCCTCTTCACCTTTTCCACATTGTGACGGATTTTAATGCCACCCTCATTTCTAACAGACATTTTAAATTAGTATATTGCATATGCCATTTACTGGGTATGATGTCCTGCTGCTTGAATCCCATCCTCTATGGGTTCCTTAACAACAGCATAAAAGCCAATTTAATGTCCCTTATTCCATGCTGCCAAATACCATGATTTTATGCGCCCCAAGATAAAATAAAACAAACAAGTTTGGCTTTCAAGTCTACTGACATGTATAGCTGTAAAAGCTAAATTAGTTTAGTTTAGTTAGTTTGACTTGGTTGTGATCAGTAGCATTTTATGTGAATGGATAGTTCTATAGCTGCATGTACTTCTTGCATTGGGCAGAAATATATACATATACTATAATATTCTTCTGTCTGTTACACATAGGAAATCATGCCCAGTGTACAAAACCAGAATACCATTTTCATTACCTGAAATATTGGCAATCTGTACTTTGGAATTAAGCAGAATATATAATTAGTAATAAATGTAAGACTACCTAGATATATCAGTGTTAACTGTCATAAAACTACAGTAAAATACATACTATTTACTAAATAACTATTATTGAGACTATTTCAGTGCCAACTTTGACTGTTTTCTGAGATAATTAAACATCTGCTTCTGGATGTGATTAGAAAAATATTTTTCTTTAGCTCTTTGACTCACACTTTGCAGTATCCTTGCAAGATGCTTTGCTGCTGCTTCCCAGATTGCCTTATTCTCTGGAACCGGTTTGCGGGTAGTTGTTCTTGTCTAGATTGTTTCCATCTCACTGTGTTTACCCAGTACAACCTATCTCTGATTTCCTTAGCCAATTTTTACTCTGGCTTGTTATTTCATGTCATTTTCAGCCAGGCCTGAACTTATCTATAGTTATGCTTTGTTCTTACAGTGGTGACTCCCCTGAACTTACAACATGCTTCTGATCAGAGTAAGCCTTCATTACCTAAGTGAGAGAGAGTGGAGAGAAAAAGAAAATGGAAAGACAGCAGGATTTTTTCTTTTCCTTTACCAAAAAGTAAAAGCTTACTGCACTTCGTTATAGGTGACCCACTTGCTTTGGAGAGCTGCAACAGCTTTCAAGTAAACGTGCATCTGTGCGTGCACACACACATGCTTTCTGCATCTCCCTCCCCTCTCTCCTTTTCTCCTTTTTAACCAGACCAGTTGTTTTTCTTCCAAATTCAAATCACATGCATCTTCTCTAAGGACGTCATGTTACATTTCATAGCACAAATGCAAAGGGTGTATATATATTTGGTTTTTTCTCCCCCCCCCNATGTACAAAGCCTCTGCCCTGAGTTTTAAGCTGTAAAACCTTTCCCTGGGTCTAGCTGGTGATTATTTCCTTTTCTCCACTAAGACTTCTAATCCAATAGGCTTTTTTATGTAGCCTTTCCAGGCTGAGAAATAAAGTTATTATTTTTATAAATGGGTGGATGGGAAGGGTCATTGTGCATTTTTTGCCTTGAGGTACTTCCCTTCCAGTTAGTCTTTAAAAGTGAAAGCAGTTCTTTTATTTTGAGGAATTGTCAAATTATTTTTATCACAATGTTACAATTCTGAGACCTTTTCGCCCCGAGCCATGGTCTGCTAAGGAGTTTATTACATACCAGTTGGTAATATCTTTGCTTCTATTGTTAAGGTATTTCCCTGAAGTCTAGTTCACAGTAACCCATAGTTCTTTGTTTTCGCTGGTGATATACTTTAATAGTTTCTTCCTGGACACTGAGTATTGCATTTTGCAGATTATTATCTCCTAAAAACCTATTGTATTTCATTTTATAGAGTACAAATGGTACAGAATACAGAATATTGGAACAACAGATTTTAAAATAGCTTTTAAAATTTTTAAATACTTTAATTTAAAAATATTTATGGCTAACCTTGGTAGTTAAACTTAGGAAAAAATTAACTAAATCCACAGACAGAACACAATGATATAGTTCTACAGAAGTTACAGCACTTTATGCCCTATTTATGTCTACACATTTTCGTGTCATAGTAATATATCATTTTAACCTTATTTATACCATGTGATGTAACCAAATAGTATAAGAGGATAAGAAAGCAGTCACATTGTTTCAGCTTGAGATATTCCTTCCTTTTTTTTAATTTACTGTTATCTTCCTTCCTACCTGCTATTTATTTTCTATTCCTTCCTTCCTTTATATACGTTCAGAATTTCAACCATTTTTTTACCTCCTACACTTACGATTGTTATTTAAATATAAAGTAACTGTTTATTCACTAATTACTCTTTTCAGATTAAATTATACTCACTTTCACCGTATATGACACACAGAATCATGCTAGGACTTGGATAAGGCCTTTCTCTAGTTTCTGAGGTGCACAAAGATTAGGCTATACACTGGTGATTTTACAGGAGCCTTATCCATTATTCTGCATGGAGTCAATAGCCATGCTTCCTATTCTTTACACTGATCAAAGCACAACAAATTGCAATGTGGCAACAGAGAATTAAATCAAGACAGCTACTGAACTTCTTTAGTCCTGTGCCATCTAAATCTGTCATCTTCTCTTTTTTAAGATCATCAATGGTGGGACAATGTGTATTTTCTTTTTACTTATACAGCAATCATCATCATTAAAATTTGACATCTCCAAAATGTCACTGTCTTTCCTCTGAAATGTTAAATATAAATAAAATAACTTTTCTACCTTCCACCTCCCTTCAACAGCTGGTATAACTTGGTCCCAGTATCAGCAAGGAATACATAAGAAGCAGAGAGGAGCAGTAGCAGGTGAAATCAGGCAGAAGCCAATTCCCAAAAGAGTAACTTCTACAAGTGGGAGAGGAAACACATGAATCCATTTAACATTTTTCTAGTCTGGAACATTAAAGGAAAAATAAAAATTCAAAATACAAGGATCCCCCCACTCCATGCTTGTTGAGTAGGCCTCATCTAGTTTGAGCTGCAGTAGATGCTCCTACAGGCTTTACGCACAACAGTGACTAGCAGTGTGATTTTGTCTCCATTATGTGTGTCAATATGTCTTGGGAAGATCCAATGACATTGTGTCATTCTCATATATATACAGGTATATGTACAGGTACAGATATAGATATGTACACTTCCTAGAAAACAAAGCCCATTAAAATGGATTTTCAAATAGCACTTTTAATCAAGTCCTTAGGCCAGCTAAACTACTATGGGTCAATTCCTTCTGTAACTAAAAATCTGAATAATGAAGAAGGTAGAAGTTTTGTTTTGATGGCATCTGCTAATTGCAATCGGGAAATGCCAGTTGCAGAGCCATCTATCCATTGGAGTTAGAGGAATGAAGGTTTGTAATGATATGGTGATCCCTCTCTATTATTAAAAAAAGATTGGAAAAAACCCTCTCAGACAGTCTTTGTGTGTGATGAATGTTAAAACTCTTAGGACTTGATTCGTATGAGGAAAACATGCTTTTTTCAGTTCTACAAAATAATATCATTGACAAAGTTGACTTTTTGTAAATGTCAAGGATTAAATGCTGTTAATAGCTGGCCTTTGTCCCTCCTCTTTCAGCAGAGAAGACACAGATGCCCATTAAGAAGTGCTGGTGTAGCTGGGTCACCCCTGAGCCAGCCAGGCCAGTGGGGCCGAGGACCAGGAGCTCAGTATGGGCTAACACTGGAGTATATTTATTTAGGTTGTGGGGAAGAGGTTGGTGCCTCTGTGGCTCTCCATGGTACCATGGCAACAGTGGCTGAGACAGATGCTCCCATAGGTCTAGAGGAGCCGTAATGACAGCAGGCAGTGCAGAGTCCCTGCCCGTGGTGGGGCAGCCAGGGGCACCGCGTCCCAGGCAGATGCCTGGTGCCTGGTGGGGTAGAGCCAGCCCTGGGCAGGGCTGTGGGCACAGGAGAGCAGGCAGCAGGGACACAGCAGGAGAGGTAAAATGCATTGCCACTGTAGTTGCTGCTGGTTGCAGCCTTTACAGGCACATAGCCCTGTTCCTGGAGCCTGGAGCTCTCGTGAGAAAACATTTCCTTCTCAGCACTGTGACCACCTGAGGAAAGGGGAAAAAACCCACTATCCACCAATCTGAAGATGTGCGAGAACCAAGAAGAGGAGCAGTCAGGAAGAAAAGGGTCCCAATCATGCTGAGATAGGCTTCAGCTCTCCTTTTGAGAAGTACAGGACAGGTGGCATGGAAAATTTCCCTAGCTAAAGATTAATAACAGGTTAAAAAACCCTTCTGTAATTCATAGGGGTTTGTCAACTATCATTGCACTTCTGAAAAACAAATCAATAGTTTTCTCACAGTAGTCCCAATAACTATCTGTGCCACATACAAGATAAACAGTATTAAACATCATAGTCTCCTGAAAGGCGTCCTTCATAAATACTGTTGCGTCCAAGAATTTAGCCTTTGGTTTTGATGAAGACCAAATTATGCCTATACTATTGTCCTGGTTTTGGCTGGGATAGAGTTAATTGTCTTTGTAGTAGCTAGTATGGGGCTACATTTTGGATTTGTGCTGAAAAGAGTGTTGATAATGTGGAGATGTTTTAGTTGTTGCTAAGCAGTCCTTACACTAGTCAAGGACTTCTTCAGCTCCCCGTGCTCTGCCGGGTGCACAAGAAGCTGGGAGGGGGCACAGCCGGGACAGCTGACCCCAACTGACCAAAGGGATATTCCATACCATGTGGTGTCATGCTCAGTGTATAAAGCTGGGGGAAGAGGAAGGAAGGGGCTGACATTTGGAGTTATGGCATTTGTCTTCCCAAGTAACCGTTACACGTGATGGAGCCCTGCTTTCCTGGAGATGGCTGAACACCTGCCTGCTGATGGGAAGTAGCGCGTGAATTCCTTCTTTTGCTTTGCTTGCATGCGTGGCTTTTGCTTTACCTATTAAACTGTCTTTATCTCAGTCCACAAGTTTTCTCACTTTTGCTCTTCTGATTCTCTCCCCCATCCCACCAAGGGGGAGTGAGCGAGTGGCTGTGTGGGGCTTGGTTGCTGGCTGGGGCTAAACCACGACAACTCTTTACAATAAAAAGTCCTAGCCAGAAAATATAATGGTACAGTCTGAAAGTCCAGAATTTTTAAGCCTGAGAACAGTCTTAGGGCAGTGACAGGACTCTGGTCCTAGACAAATCTCTTCTTTTTCCCCCCACATGACTGAAATAATGGTAAAAATCATGATCCTTATGGAGGACTTTTATAAAGAATATTAGGTAAATTTTTGAACACTTTTTGACTATGATATATGGTTTATTATCTCTGAGGTCAGGTTTCTTGTTCTTCCATTTCATTTTATATACTGTTGAATCCAAAAAAACCCTTTTTTTCCTAAGGTGCATTACATGCAGTATGTAATGAAGACTCCTAAAGTTGCTTGTTTTTGTTCCAACAGTATATTTTTTTACTGGAGTTATATTTAATTGGTTGAAAGTTGCCTTTCCACTGAAGGTAGGTAGAGCTGCTGTTATTGTTCATATTCAGCTGAAGTGACTTTTGACAGGAAGAGAAACAAAAGACAGAAAGAGAAGTAAAAGTATACTCACACTAACACTTGCTAGCCACATTGCACTAGTGACAAAGGAACCCGTCAGAGCCAGACCCTTCTCAAGTACCTGCCAAGGACAACGAGCTTGCTTGTGACAGTACCATTGAACTTTGGTAATTCCACGTGTGGCCAAGAAGCCTATTGAGTATTTTTGAATCTTAGGAGTATGAGTATCATACACATGCCCTTAGCCCTCTCAAAATGTTTCTTTAAAGCAGAAGCATTTTCTTTCGATTTGATAATGACATTTTTGCCTGTGATCACTCATAATGCATCATTCTGTGCCTTTAAGTCAATCTGTGTCATCATACTACGGTATGATGCTATTCACATGCCAGTGAGTCTTACCACAATACCTGTTTTTAAATCTCTGCAAGCTCAGACATACTAGTGACATCTGTTCTACTCCAAAGGTTATCATGATCTCCTGGCCTCCTTATTAAACTTTGACTCATTACATATAGCAAAAAAAAAAAAAAAAGCCTAATACAGCATGTCCTTGGTAAAAATAGTCTTACTGATTCTGACACAAACTTTGTCAAAAACTGGATTTCCCCAGAAATATCCCCAGAAATATTCCTCAGAATATCACTACAGACAGGGAGATGTGGTCACAGTATTCTTCAAAAGCTGAGCTGTGCAGTAAGGGTACAACTAGCATCTTTGTTATAAATACAGTATAACTATACAAGTCAGATTTTTATTAATCTTGTTCAGTTTTGAAAAGAAAATATTGCAAAATATTTGAAAGTTATAAAATTGCTTCATTACATACTAATATTAGGAAATACTGTCACAATCTAAATTCAGTTCTTTTGAACAAATATGAATGCTTTGTTTTGCCCTTGTAGACACATTAAGATGATCCTTTTAATAATAAGGCTTAAAAATACTCCTCTGGGAGATTACCAGACTAGTGATTTGACATTCAAGACTAAAGTAGGTTGGCCCTGCTCTTACATCCAGTTAAATAAATGTTTGTTTTGTCTTAGCAGGAAAAGGCTCATGTCTGTATCACTTGAATGCCACATTAATTGGACATTTTTGAGCAGGAAACATCTATTACTGTCCCTATGAACAAAATAATGTACAAAAGGATTTTAAAGGTGCTTCTGGTGCAAAATTTCTCCGGAGGAATAACTTGGTGATAAGCAAACAGTTGTTCATCTCTTCAGACTCAGTAGGAACCACAAAGACACAAACCCATTTAATGACAGACCACAAGACCATTAATTATAATTTTAACTGTAAATCTGCATTATTTTCTTTTTTTTTTTTTTTTGGAACAGAGAGAAAAAAAGCTAAGCAAGGAGATAAATAAAGCCATCCTTACTACACGTAATCTTAGTGCCTCTTTGTACCTTATATTCAGATTTACTTATGTTGAACAAGATGATAGTCTTACTCTGTTTTGACTCCTAGTAATTCCCTTGGCTTTATGAGGCTCTCCACCAAATTAGGGTTCATTTAGTATTCAGAAGGATTTTGGCCTCTTGGCCTAAGGATTAAGGAGCTGTGCCAGAGGTCAGAATACAATCTAAATCTTTACCTTCTGCTGGATTTGTTTTTTGTGGTGTTAGCACAACGGGGAAAAGTGCAAGCTGTTTACTGCAGGAAAATTAAACTCATTTTTATGTAACTACTGGGACCCAATACAGGCAAAACAATTATGTACTTTTTAAGACTCCATCAGTTCCAACACACATCTCATAAAGGTAATTGTCTGAAGCCTCAGTGATGCATTCTCTCAATCAATATCCTAGAGTATGAGAGCGCATTTCAGATAGCATAGCCTCATTTGATCCTCAACGCAAATCATGACAGGCAAAGCTCAGAACTTCATTCCTACTGCAGAACCAAATCGTAATATGCTCTACTTGAGATTGCTTCTTAAGATCATTCAGGGACTGAAGCTCATTCACGGCACAGTTGATCTCTTACTGGTTTTGTGGGAGCCCATTCTTCAGAAAAGCTGCTCCAAGGCCATTTATATCAGACAAATTACAGTTAGTTCCCAGGAGCTGTCTCAGGGGCATGTAACACCAATCTCCCACTTGCACGTCATCACACCTGCAGTCAGCAGGGGCCCTCAAGTGCTATTCCTTTCCCACAAGAGAGGAGATGGCTGAAAAAAAGCAGTCAATGAGACTGCAAACTCTATGGTACTTGTTTTCCCTCTTGATCTGGAACAGTCTAAAATTGGAGACCTTCCAGAAGGTTGTGGAAGACACCTGTGTGAGACTTTTTGGAGAAGGAATGAGAAATCAATTCCCAGAGATGAAGTGGAATGAAGAAATCTATCAGTGCAGGACCAGCTGATTAATTCAATACATCCAGGATCCCAGGGCCTTACCGATAGTACGGCAAAAAGGTGTAGAGAGTTGGATATGCAGTTTTGTGTATTCTCTTGTATTAAGATAACTTTAGTTTAACTCATTGAAGGTAGACTTTTGTATGTGCTCTGACCCAAGCAACTTCATGTTGTAATACAGCTCCAACACCAAACTACCCTTTGCTATTAAGGTATTCCCTCCATTTGTATTGGTCCATTACATGATGCAATATGTCTGATCCCGATAAAAGATTTTGTTGAATTACTACTGTGAAAATTATTAAATAGAGTAGCACTAGAAAAAAGGAGCGCATCTGTCAAAATGAGAAGTTGAATAGATCAAACTATCCCTAAAAAGCTATGGGAACACTGCAGCGTATTTCTCTGACGCTTGTTCAAATACGTGAAAAGTAAGGTTTCTTTTCCACAGTTTGGCAGTTCTTTTTGCTGAAATAGAACTTCTGACCTGTCCCTTTAATTATGAACATCTATAAAAGACATGACTATACTAAGAATGTTATGACCAGCAACAACAAAAAAAAACATGCTAGCAAAAGCATTTATTTAAAGAACACACCATAAGTTAATAATGGTTTATTTTCTTTGCTTATATTGCTGACTGCATACACTGTAATAAACTGATTTCTACTTTCCATGCATGAATTTCATGGGATAATGCTTATAGTAGACTGTAAGCAGAACTAAACCTGTAATTTACAACGATAAACACAAACTAAAAAGCAGAGTTCATTTAACCATTGTTAGAAACACAAATAACGTTGCTTTCTTTTGTTTAAAGCAGAAATGAAGACAGCATCTGTTACACTAATTGTGCAATAGCATTCATATAAAGATTTTACCTCATTTATTTTTAAGAAATAAGAGGTGTAATAAGAGGTGGAACAGTCTGGCTGATTCTATGTTTGTATCATGATATAAATTTATCCTTCATGATATATAAGGTTATTTGAAGGACAGCAAAAAATTATAAACAATATGCAAGAAAAATTGCTGTTTCTTCTCTGAAACATGAATTTCTATTCTCTTAATAGTGTTTAAACCATATTAAGCACCCCAAAATGAAGTCTCTGGAATTTCCTTGGCAAAGCCAAGCACAGTAGCATTAACCTGCACATTGGTGGTGGTACTGTTTACAAAGTTGATTTCTGTAATATCATTTAAATGCTGTTTAACAAGTCTTATAAAGGGGAAAAAAAAAATCAAGCTGCGTTGCAACAGCATCCTTCGTTTTCACTTTTTTTCTAAAAAACATGTAAGCAAAATCAGACTTATTTATTTAAGTTTTACATTTGTAGTATCTATGGCACACTGGTAAACATAATCCGACTTGAGCAGTTCTTGCATGAATTTTACCTTTGGGTCTTCAAGCTCCAAAGTTCAGTAATATCAGAAGACTGTGGGAGCCCTCTCCTGGTGAACACATTTTATCTCCCTCCAGCTCCTGCTTCCCAACCAGAGATTATGATACAGACACTCCTGCTGTAAAAAAGGATAGTGTTTAGAGCTTTTAATGTTATTTCCCCAATTAATGTACTCTGAAGGGTTTTTTTAATTTATTAATACTTCTTCTAAGTTAAGAACGCCCAAAACCAAAGGCTCTATTTTCCAAATACCACCTCACAAATTGAAGCAGGAAGTCAAAGAAAATACTTCTCAAAAAACTGTTATCTGCCAATAAATACAAGCTTCAAAATACTCTCACACCAGTGCAAATTTTACACAGTTAAAACTGACATCCTTCTGGAAATATTTCAGTGTTTTAAATAAAGCTACTTTAAAGATCTGTTCATGTAGTGATAGGCATTCAGTAGGTTGTACCCACACAGATGGGGAATAAATTAGCAAGTGCAGTCTGAAAATCCCGTCGCATCTAAAGGGTGCCCTCAGATCCCCTAAGGACAGTGAAGAGGAAGGATCGCAGCAGCAGCACGTTTTTCTCCGTTCACATTTTCATGTTTGGGTGCACAGGTTATTCTTTCATGCTAACAAAACTGTATCTTTTTCTACACGTTCCCCTTCACCCCTAGTGCAAGTATGAGGCAGACTGCCCACATTATTCACAAAGGGGGGAAAGAGAGTACTTTAAACACAATTTGTTTTCCTGTCAACCAACTTTCCCATCTATACTTACTATTATTAAATTTTGCACTTTGCTTAATATATACACTGGTAATATAAATTTGGCTTATTCTCCTGCTCTGCTCTCCCTTTTTCTTGTAGTAAGCACTTAATTTGGGCTGAAACACTGAATCA
Organism: Sula dactylatra; assembly: GCA_013389905.1. Taxonomy (NCBI): domain Eukaryota; kingdom Metazoa; phylum Chordata; class Aves; order Suliformes; family Sulidae; genus Sula; species Sula dactylatra. The sequence continues at coordinate 92,997 of WEKW01031056.1, forward strand.
AAAAATCCAGGCTCTCTCACTTGCATTTGTTGTCCTGCCTACCTTCATATATAAGGTAGCTTGATTTATTCTATTAACTTTAAGGACACTGTGTCTCTCTATTCCATCACTTTTGAAGCCCCGAAAACATTAATTTTAAGTTCAAATCAGATTAAGTCAATGAACTACCAAGTGTGCTTGAGACCAACTTAATATCTACATAGCATCTCAGTTCAGAGGCAAAGGGAGTTTAAATAATGTCAACGTGATAAGAATACGTGCATGCCTAAAGCTAAGTTCCTAGCTTGAGAGCTTCAGGATACACAGAGGCAATGAACACCCTTCAATTTCGGTGGGAACTAGGCATTAGGGCAGTGATCATATCCCCACATGGTGGGGAGTAGGAGACTCCTCCCAGCACAGGTTTTCTGGGAAGCAATGCAGGCCCAGGCAGCCTAAAACGAACTCACTATTCATTCACATGAAGTTCACCTCAGCTGAAGACTGAGCTTTATCCAGGTTAAAAGCACCACCACTTTTAAGATGGGGGGTTTTTTCACCCAGAGAGGTTTATGGGTCTGTTTTTCTGCACAACAGCTTAAATTGTATTGGCTTATCTGAAGGGTCTGCGTGGAGATGGCAGAGGCTGGCTGTGTAGCAACTGCCAGGGGAAGAAATGTTCAGAAAACAAGGAGTTTAGTATATGTACTTTGCTCTCAGTGTTGACACATGGTTTATTAAGGTGTGGTGTGTAGTCAGTTTAGTGACTCAGAAAAGCTATATACAACTGAAACTATTACACAGTGGATAACTTTTATGATGCACAATTTGCAATCAGTTAGAAAAACAAGTGTTTCACAATGTAAATTTTTCTGCCTGAAAAGGGAAGGTCTAATTTGCAGCTAGAATACAATTGTTTTCCTCAGCAAGAAGGAAAACATGACCACGGAATTAACACGTTGAAGAACCTTTCGTGAGGTCAGAGACAAGGATTTGCAACTCAGCTCGCACTGGCACTGCTATCTCTTGAAGAGCTCAAAGAAGCTGAAACACAATAAGGCCTCCTTGTCAAAAAGGAAATGCTTTTATGCAAATATGTAGCTTAGATCCCATCTCAGATGGATCTAATACAAGATCTTACCTCCTCTGCTTCTTTTATAGCAGCAAAGCACATCAGCAATGCTATTTCTAGCTTCAGTTATATCAGCTAGAATCAAGTATACCAAGGAGACATAGGGGCCAACTGGGAGAATTAAAATTTGGAGACACAGTAGTGCTAGCCAAGTTGATCCCTAGGCTGCTATGGCTGAAACGTGCTGTAAAGATTCCAAGTGATAGCAAGGAAAACAATTCCATATGAAACAGATTTCAAGATTGCATTTTTTTTTGTTTAATTTCTCACTGCCTTTTTTTTACCCTAGTCTTTTGCTTAAATAAGTAAACAAATATGTTTTTGTCATTAAGTCAGATAGTCTTGAAGGTAAGTTTGAATGACACCAGTAAATGGAGGACTCATTGCTTGTCTGGAAATGACTAATTTTAGTGGAAAGATACGCAAAGCAATCCAACCCAGAGCATTTGTACTCTAAGATGAGTTTGGAAACTGGGACGTATATCCTGACAAGCTGAAAGGATTGGTCTGAGGCCTTGTATCACTAGGTGAGAGAATTCAAGGAGAATTTTCTGACAGTCATTGGCCAGCATTGCTGCATCAAAAAAGTAACAGACTGACCACTGTTAATATTGAATAATTGATTAATTATCACAGAAGCCCTAAGGATCCTAAGTTAACACACCTAAATTAGGGCAAGTTTTCAGAAGTGGTGAATACTCTGCAGACACCAGTGTAATCAGGGGCAAAACAAAACGTAGGAAAGCCTCAAAAGGAGAATCTGTTTCTTGCTCACCTCCATTCAGGAGTTGTGAAGAAAGCTGCTGGATCTATCCTGAGGCTGGCTGCCACCTGCTTTTTGGAGACATGCTTCAAATTTTGACTCACACACTTCAGAGGCTGATAAAGCAGGTTGAACATCCTGGCTTCTACTTTTACCTTGAGAACCTGAAGAAAAGAAATACAGCTGCAGAAGTTTTCTCTTCTCCCCGTTTCTCTCTGTTGCTATACTACATCTAAGCTGAAATACCTGGGACCACTTCCCAGGTCTGTGCACACCTTCTTGACGCATCCCCATTCCAGACTGGAGCAAGACCCAGGCACACAAGGTGATTCAGAATAACAGGAGAACAAGACACAAGGTATGATTCCTCAGATACCTGCTGTGCCATTTCTAAGTACAGTCAAGAAAGCTAGTTTCAATCATCTACTTTATTTTCTCTAGTAAAAGACTTACACTTTTGCATAGATCAGTGGAAGCACCAGCTTACCTAGGCAGCAGGTTTAAAAAAAAAATAAAATCTGACTCAATTCCTCCTGTAATTCAGTAAACTAATGACTGCTGAGATGTGTAATTTTAGAAGGGATGATACAAGATGGTTTTTTTAATTGGTTAAGGTGTGGTAAATAAAACAACGTGTCATAGAGTCCTTTAAATTAATGGTATGCTTTCATTTACAATTGCATGTATCATTCGAATCCCCTGCTCTATTTAAATAGAGCAGAACAGAAGATGATCAAAGAATTAGATGATCTCCAGCTGATAAATACATTACTAGCAAGAAGGTAAGTTGGTGAACTTCACAAAAAGACAGCTTTAATGAAAAGGCAATAGAAACCCCTATTAATCCCTCTGAATGATACTTGCAGAAATGGCCTCTCTCAGATGACCTGAAACTGCAGATTGTAAAAGGACATTATTAACACAAAGCATAATTAATCTCTAAATTTGTTGTCAAAGGTATTGCAAAGGTCAAAGTCTTGGCAAACTGTATCAGTTGATGACAACATAACAAGCACTTTTGCAGAAACACCTTTTTACACCTGCTAAGTGATAAAAGAATTTAATCATGAGGCCACAGACTCATCTGTAAACTAGTTTTAAAAAAAGAGATGTATGAATAAAATATTCTCTGACTGCCACTTGAGAGGCTCTGAGCCACACAAGTCCCTGGGCTAATCCATCTAGAAATGTCTACAAAATTCCATCCCAAAAGTTGAAGTTTTAGTCAACATCTGTTAAACTCCCCCCATCTCTAATTCTTTCTGATATAATGCTTACAGAAAGCTAACAAGAAATGATCAAAAGAAAAACTGTAATGATGATAATGAATGATTTTTGCATCCATTTACCAGTTCAGTTTCTCCGAACCAATTCACTTAAGATAACAATTTTGCAGATACTGCCATAAACAAACAGCTATGCTGCTCACCATACCTGTTTAACAAGACCTGATAGTTTAGCCAGAAATTTAAAATTTAACACACTACAGTTCTAGTTTTAGAGTAAAACAGGGCACAGAGGTACATCATTACAGTTTCTTTGTCTTGTGGAACCAGTATAACTGGATGCCAGTGCAACAACTGCTAAAAGAAATTCAGTAAAAGATTCTCATATTTATCATCAAGGTAGTTCTGAATTAAATTGAGGTATTGTCCTACTAATAAAAAAACACCTGAAGTTTAATGTCCAGTAATTCTATTCTAGTAAGAATTAGGCACTGTAATCCAGACTTTCAAATAGGGATAACATGAATAGGTCTCTTGGATATTTTTGAAGAAGTTCTAGATCTCTCACTACTACTAAAAATCTTGAATAGCTTAAAGCTACATGACAGCGGAGAGGAAAAAAAACCTTATCGAAGATCTAGCTAAAAACATATTTGTGAAAGTTCACATGACAGCAATCAAGTGTGTATGAGAAAAGACATCTCAATTTTCCTACAAAAATTGCTTCATTACAGAAGAAAAATAGCACAAACAAAAATAAAAGTTTCCCAAAGAGCAAGCCTCATGCAGTAGATAACATTTTTCTTGATATGAAGACTTTCTCTTCTTAGTCGACAGACATTTCAGATCACTTCTTCCAGTTATAGTACCCCAGTGAGAAGCATCAAGTAATTTCAGAGAGGGCTTCAGCTTGTCTTCCCATTCCCTTCACGGAAACGTATCCACCTGGTTAGCAATTCATCTGTGTAACTGAATTGCTCAACAGAGTAGCAAGGACCAAGCTGAGGCAAGCCCTACTGGGCATGGAAATGCCTTTTACTTTAAAAAGTTGCTGTGACAGTTATTTCTTGGTGATGCAAGGAAGCCGTAAAGCTCTCCTGCCTCCTTGCACTCATCTGCGTGCTGCAACGCTTAACCTTGGCCCAGCTCCCCTGCTCCTTCTTTCACCTCTGGAAGCATTCAGGTTGCATACGGCAATGCTACCGCCCTCTCATGTCCATAGTTATGCTAGCACCCACTTTAAAAATCCACTTTATTTTGGAGTTGTAGGCTTCCCCTGTACCAACTGTGAAAGCAATTTGTGCCAAATTCTAAAGTTGATTAAAATCTGTTAGCTACTAGTTCGTAAAAATTGCATCCGTAAAGGTAGTATTTTGCTCATAGGATTCATTAAAGCTTTTCTTCTAAAGTGCCTGCTCTTGCCATGTTCTTAGGTAGCACTTCTTAAATTCTTCTATTGCAATAGTGGATGGTATTAGCTGTTGATAAATGGGTTGTTATTTGAACAGTCAGATGAACTGAAAGAACAATTTTATAGTGAAAGCAGCAAACGCCCACCAAGTATAAAACTGCTTTTCAAGACATTAGACTCTTACAAAGTAAGCAAATTCCTCTTGATAGAAATTATCACATTTAAGAACAGTATCGCTATGGAAAGTCTGCAAAGGAGAACATTGTGATTTGTCAAGGATGGTAAAACCAAAACTTTCCCAAATATTCCTGGTTTTGCACTATAAAATTTATAAAGAAGGCAAAAGATGCAAAACCATTAAGTTATAGGCAATTATAAAACCTGCATGACACTGTGTGAAACATAATGGAAAATACTTTCTAAGAAGATAATTTTATATTTTCTCTCTATTTGGGCTAAAACACCTGCAATGCCTTTACACTGATTTTACTACCAGCAGGAACTCCTGAAATCACACTGATAAGTTGTCTCAACAGGATTTTATTTAAGAGACAAAACAAAATCTGACCAACTTCCCCTCCCACCCCCCCAAAAAATAGTGCAAATCCCTTCTCTTTCAAGTCAGGCATTAGTTAGCCTGAGGTTTTTTAAAGAGTACTCCTCCCTCATAAAAAGAGCTTGTCTGTGTCCATCTTCTTCTGACAGCCTGCCTGCAGAGAGAGATGTCACCATCCTGTTTCCTAAAAAAGTCCGCACAGCCATCCTCTAGAAGATATTCCTCTCAAGGTATACATACATCTTTCTGTAATATATGCAAAATCTGATGATCACTGCAACCGTGGGAACCATTTATTGTGAGGAAAAGGAAAGGAGCTTAAATTCTAAATGCATGCAGCAGGATGTAACACTGAAACATAAGCAAAGGAACATTCCTTTTGAACACACTCAAATTCTATGGCGCTGTAAATTTTTTTAAAAACGTCATTAGAGACAAGAATGGCAAGTTAATTTAGCTCCCAGATTCCACGTGATGCCATGCAGTAAAGCTGTATCTCCCTGCTATGGCACTGTTTCACTATAAACTAATTGAGACTGCAGTATGGCACATGTCATCTTGAAATCCTTCCAATTTCCTCTGGGAAATTAAAGAAAAATAAATTTAAAAGAAAATCAGAAGGAGATGAACTGCTTTTTCTTCTCATTTTTGCAGTACCAAACTTTCAGTCTGACTAATTGATCTGTTTTTCTTCTCTGCTTATACAAATGCAATTGTTTCCAGAAGGTCGTTAGGAGGAGTAGCTGCCTGTAATCCAAAGGAGGGAAGAGTCAGCCAAGGCGACTGGCTTTACCTATCAGAAAAAAAACAGTGTGAAATTCAATTTCATCTACGTAGATCCACATTTGCCCACACAATTCGTTATTGAATAACAACATTTAATAATTAGTGTGAATTGAGTAGATTGCACACTACATGTACCTACATAGACTTTGAATGCTGTCAAGCTGCTAGATCTGGTTGTTTTCATGAAAAACCACCAAGAGTTGTACAATTAATATGTTCCATGACAAACTTCATGTCTGGGAGACATTCAGACATATGAGGCAGATTTCACAAGAAATGCTTCTCTTTCTCAGGAGATCTGAATTTTATTCCGAATATAGTATAAACTGATTGCGTGAATACTTCATTGAAGACTTCTGTGTCTGTTCAATTCTCAGTGAAGCCAAGGAAATCATGCCCAACATCATGAAGTACTTCAGGATTTCTGGAGGACAACAGGAGAACTAAGTGACTATACAGCCGAACCATTGAATTGTGGACACTCTAAAAATGGGTATGTTGTTCACAACTTCGTGCCAAATTTTAAAGCTAACAAAGTTTCAAGCCAGTCTTGTGCTACAGCTTCAACTGAGGTAATTTTGATGCATAATAGTTCAGCTAGATTTATGGGAGTCAGGGTTATATTTCTTCCTGATACAGGAAAAATATGCTACCAATTTGTTTATTATTTAATAAAGCTGATATGAAAGTAAGTATGGTTCGGAGTTTTGCAGTTTTCAGTGCTCTTGACACATCAGGAATTGTACAGACAATGTGGTTTCAAATAAGTGTTTACTGAAAACAAATAACAGATTTCAGTTACAAGTTTCTAGGCATGAATGTAATTGCAAGGCTCAAACCTTATTTGCAGGGTATTACTAGTCTATGCCTCTGCCAATCTCATGGCAAACTTACCACAGGGCTTTTCTGTGGATTGTTTGTACCTGCTAGCAGCAGACCCTTGAAACGTCAGGTAAACTGCTGGCACCTCCAGATATAGCAGTCTCCCATAGTTTCCAGATGTAGGGAGGCCTACAAAGAACAAAGGATAGTGCCTGTGTATCCTTTCTTGGGGGATACCTTTCAACTTCATGAAGACACATGGACATATCTAAAGCTGATTACAGGTTGTCACCTTATGGGGCGTTAAGATTTCCTAATGGGATGAACTTAACCCTTTCAGTTCTCCATAGCCCTCTGCTTCCACATATGTTGCTACTGGACAGCATTTTTTAGCCATACTAAGCAGCTGTCTGTGATCCAGTCACTGAGAAACTACAATGCATGAACAGGTCTTAAATGACAGGAGGTAAATATGGAGGGGAGCGGGATGCTTGTATGGGAAGGTATAAGAGTTTTGCTGAATGGTGGCTCAAGATTCAGTGCTACATAAGGGCTTGTAACATCCCATTGCATCACACCTTGATATACTCGCTGCTATAATGCAGCAATTGTTAGTAATATTTTACACAGCTCCAAAA
>WEKW01031057.1:1088-15034 GCA_013389905.1 Sula dactylatra
ACGCAGGGAATCTAGGATGAGAAATCATGTTTGTGGGGTCTCCATCCTCATATACGTTCAAAAGCTGCCTGGACATAGACCTGGACAACTGGCTCTAGTTGGTCCTGCTTGTGCAGGAGGGTTGAATCAGAGAACCTCCAGAGATCCCTTCCAACCTTAACCATTCTATGATAATATTGAGATATACAACTTTCAAATACCTAATTTAGGTGAGATGAATCCCACCATTTGTTTTTGATAACAGATGGACCTAAAACCAAGGAAAAAACCTAATATACCTCAGTTGGAATGCAGAGGTGCAATACAGACTGATTCCCCTATTCATTGTGAAATTCTTGCTAACGTAAATTAACTAACACAGAATGTTTAAAACAGACTAAAATAATTCACAACAGACTAAAAAAATTCAGACTGTATTTGCTTGCTAATGTAAATTAATATACTAATATGTAACATTTAAAACACTGAAATAGAGCTCACTGTATCAGACTGAAGCGATGGGATGTCACAGTACTATCAAAAACAAGCTTTCTGTATATATAAAAAACCTCAGCGAATCTGCATCAAAAAATACATTGGATGCTAATAAAATTGGTTTTACGGAGAATCTTCTACTGGGCTATGGACTATCCAGTAGGCTTTACAATTATTTTACTTGTCTTTTTGGCAGTAAGACATTTATAGTCCACCAGAGTGACTGCTTATTTCACCACAGAGAACATTAAAATGTATCTGATTTGCCCTTAGCTGCAGTTTAAGCATACTTCAGCCACTAACAATGACCATAATTATCATTAAAATCAACTTCCTCAATAAAGGAAACAAATTAATGAACTAACAGTGATGGTAAAAATTTAAGAAGTTAGGTGGAGGGTTACTTTTTTAAAGTAGTCATACTAAAAATCAATGTAAATTAAAAATATTAACAGTCTAAGAAGTCTAAGGCAACAAAGAAAATCTAAACAAAAATGAAGTGAGTATACAGAAATAAATGACCTTGGTTAAATTGTGCTCAAGAAGTTATACAAAGCAACCACCTCTGCTTTAAGACATGAAAAATAAAATATAATTCAGCCAAGAAAAGTAGAACATTCACTAGAAAAAAAAAAAAATCATTCTCTAAGTACATTTCTACACCTGCATTTCCCAAGCAAAAGACAGTAGGTAAAGCAGAATAACCAGTCAGTCTTCACAAAACAGGGAGGTTATCAGTGGAGAACCACAGCAATAATGAGCTGGTGACAAGTGCGGATACTAATGAAAGGACAAAGTTTGTTGAAGAGATAAAAATCATTAAATGCAGTTAAAAAACACCAAATACTGAGAGCTACAAAGATTCTCCTGATATCAAGTGGCTGGGCAACAACATATAAGAAGAGTTCAAAGTTAGTAAATGCATTTATTATAATAATTTTACACATTTACATTATTATAATTTTACCCATATGAACAAAATGACAGGCTCTGAAAATCTGCTGTTACCAGCCAGAAAAGAGGTCTTGGGAGTTGCTGTGGGAATTACTTTAAATAACTAAGCCACATTAAAAACTGTCAGTAGGCAACTGTAAAAATTCATAATGAATTTGCAACTTTACAACTTCGGTGCAATTCTGGATGCAGAAAACAAAAAAGTTAAATCATACTGCCATAAAGTAACTTACTTTTAATACAATACGTGGAAGAGTTCTGTAGTAAAACAAATTTCAGCTAGAGTACAATATGAACACTAAGATAGAAATCTTTACAGAGGCCAGTATACCATACCATAAATCAGTGTTCTTTTCATATCATAGATCTCTAACACAATCTTTCTTCTTACGTCAAACACTCAGTCTTAATTTGCATTCTTCAAGTGAACATTTAATATTCAGTAAAGACCACACTTTCACTGTGATTAAGTATCTTGAATTATTGCTTGTACTTTGTCACTTTTTAACTATTCTGCATCTTTCACAGCACAGCTGTGAATGAAGCAGCAAACTAATGTTCACATCATGGTTCCAAGTCAGATGAATATGGCCAACAAACATAACTCCTCCTGAAGAAGTACTGAACTGGCAGTTATAAGCAAATTAGGCTATCTTACCTAACCTGAGGTTATTTACAATGACAGATTGACACTCCTTGCCCTAAGAACCTATTTTGACCTACACCACCATCCTCAGAAGCAGCTGCGCTACTCAGAATCTCCATTTTTCTGAACACTGTGGCCACTCCTCAGTAAGCTTCTGCCATTCATTATGCTATGCAATAAAAGTGTTCCTTCCTAAGCTGCTGCATCTGTGCAGAACTTAGGCTGGTCTTTTATGCCTTTTTGATCTAGATCAGAGATGAAGTACTCCCCCAAAATAGATAAGCTGTCTACATACACCTGATAGTATATTCAGATCAGTTCTCGAAATGGAGTAAAATATGTGCTGTTGAACATCTAGAATTAAATTGTTTACCTATGAAAATGAGAATCAGATCCTTGAAATCAAGTTCTGAAGAATGGATTGAAATGGGGAGGGGAGGGTAGAAGAGGAGGGAGAGGGAGAGGGAGTCATTCTCACACATCCTATCACTGCAAACCAGGGAGAAGAGATCAGCACCTCCCTTTCCACTTCCCTCCTCAAGAACCTCTAGAGAGCAATGAAATTGTAATGGAATTGAAAATCCACCAAATGAAACACAGAAGGAAAGGAAAGATGGCAGTGAATCTTAGAAGAAATAAACAAATGGAACATAGGAAGATAATGCTACCGAATGGCAAAAAATTCAAAGAAAGCAGAGGTCAGAAGTTATTCTAGGAGGATTTTATAAAAAAAAAACCCTGAAGAAGTGAAAATTTTTCAACACAATGTCATCTGTGATTTAAAAAAAAATGAACTGCCAAGCATAAGGATCTTAAGAAATATGTGAGATTCAAAAAGATATTTTAGAAGCATTGGTATTTTTTTGGTTAAATGAAAAAAATTAGTGCATTCTGCTAAAGAGAGAATGACACAGTAATACAAATACACAGTAACAACAATAAAATGGGAAAATCTGAACTACAGGGAGATCAAATAAACCATTTTTCTTTGCAATTAGTTTCACATTAAATAGATAAAGTATCAAAAATTTCTCAGAATAGTCTATTTTTCCATGTTCTGCACTCGTACTTTGGAAGAAGTTTCATGGTACCAAAGCCAGACATTTCTGTTTACTTTCAACATTTGTCATGGTTTTAGCCGGGATAGTTACTTTTCTTCACTGTAGCTGGTGTAGTGCTGCGTTTTGGACTTAGTATGAAAATAATGTTGATAACACACTGATGTTTCAGTTGTAGCTAAGTAGCGCTTACACTAGTCAAGGACTTTTCCACCTTCCCATGCTCTGCTGCGTGCACAAGAAGCCAGGAGGGGAGGGGGCACAGCCAAGACAGCTGATCCAAACTGACCAAAGGGATATTCCATATCATATGATGTCATACCCAGTATATTAACTGGGGGGAGTTGGTTAGGGGAGGCAGCGATCATGGCTTGGGGACCAGCGGCATCAGTCGGCGGGTGGTGAGCGGTTGCAGCACTTGTTGTTTGGTGTGTGTCCCCCTGCAAGGTTTTGCCTCTCTCTCTCGTTATTTTACTTTTCATTATATTATTATTGTTATTATTATTATATTACTGATTTATTTTAATTATTAAACTGCTCTTATCTCAACCCGTGAGTTTTCTTACTTCGGCCCTTCCGATTCTCTCCCCCACCCCACTGGGGTGGGGGGAGTGAGCGAGCAGCTGTGTGGTGCTTAGTTGCTGACTGGGGCTAAACCGTGACAACATTTTGCACATATTTCTCTCTACTCCTTCCCTGATTCACAGTCTTGAGAACTACTAACCTGTACAACTAAAACTTACTTTTAATTATTCAGAATACATTTTTCAGCACAGTTCTTGGTTTCTTCAAATGTCATCTTAATTACAAGGATGCATACAAGTGGAAAAAGGTATTATCTATAACCATCTACTACTTCTTGTCTTGTATTTAATGTGTAAACATTTTTGGGCAGGCAAAGATAGATTTTCAGTTTCACATTCATCCAGTATAAAGTGAAATTTGATTGTACTTATCTACAACAAAGGCAAAGCTCTTTATCGTAACCTTTTTTTCCCCATCTACATTAACAGCCTTGTATTTTAGATATTTGTCTTGATCAAAGAGGGTATATTAGAACAAATAAACCAAAGTCTTCAAACACCTAAATCTCTAAATTTGCTGTTCATTGCTGTCAAAGAAGCACTTCTTCCTAGTTTGCTTCAAGTTTGATCCCTATCTGCATTTATTTCAACAAAAATCAAAAATATAAATTTTATAACAGTAGACAGACATGCCGTTGAAAAATTCAATTATCATAATGGTATAATTACTACAACTCTAACAACATCCAGGTCAGATTCACATGAAGGCACTCCTTCCTTCCCTTTCCTAATTAAATACTGTCACACTCGCTCTATATCTTTTCCAAAGCCAAGAATAAATGAGGACATATCACAGCCAACCTGACAACCATTCTCATCTGTTTTGGACTAGTTTGTGAGAACCACTTTAGGTTAAAATATATACATGTATGATCAGAATAAGCAGCCTTGCCTTGTCAGTATAGGAGGTAAGCAGTTTGGACACAAAAGTTATTAATTCTCTTCCTTTCTTTGATGTTCATACACCTTTATAGGCATTGCAAAACAGCTGACTTGGCATTTCGCACAAATTTCCACAGGGAAAGAGCTGGAAATAACCAGCTGGGATAGGAGTGAAAAGCTTTTGAAATCCCAAATCAATTAGTTGCTTTAAAGCGAAAATTAGTAAACTTTTTACCCTTGATAACAAAGGCCATCACATAACATTCAAGAATAATTAATGTTCAAACTGGAACATCTTTTCTACAAAACAACATTGAATTGACTTCATAATCACCAGTGAGAGTTCAAAATACATGGAATCAGACTGCTACTTCTTCTTTTATAAAGATAGGACTCCAATTCAAGCACACACAGGAGTCTGACAAAAGCAGTGGTGGACCCAGGCAGAAAAAACAAAGCTACTATTTTCTAGTCATTAACGAGAATATTCATTTTTCTGGCCATTAAATTTCTAAACAATTAATTCAGGTTTTTAGGAAGATTGGTCTTCAGCTGCATGAATGAGGATTTCTTTAGGGTAAAAGCTTTTAGAACACTAAATGAAATAAACTTTTCAGTGACCAATATGTGTGCTGATCTTGCTAAACTTGTACTTAAGCTAAATATATCAATATGACTACAGAGAAAAACACAAGTAACAAAAACTTAAACTTGGTATTTTCCATAGCTGGTGCATGTTACTTTTTTTTTGTTTGTTTTAAATGCTTAATTGTTGAATAGAGATTTTAGACATCTGAATTACAGGTATGTGTATCTTGGGTAATTTTCAAAATTATCTTCACCATCAATGGAAAGTAAAAGGTGCTTCTGGGAAATGATTCATCTCACTGGTTTTAGATGTAACATTAGGATTAAATAAATCTTTCCCTGAGAATGTAGTACTTTTCACTGACTATAAAAGGACAACTAGTTCAGACAGGCACATCTAAAGTTATGTCACATTAATCTTACCCAGTGTGCTCACAGTATGGTTTATAACGGAATGACAGCACTAAAAAGACTGATTCTCATGTGAATCACTACAATAGCATGTAATTCTACACATTACAATACCCTTTTTAAAGGAGACTGCATTCATTCTAGCTTCAAAAACATTTTTATCCTGAATAATGTACAGTATGCACACAGCACTGTGACACTAAGGGAATGCTACCTAATAAGTTTATCGACAATTTTAAAGTATTCTGAGAAAATAATTTAAATGTCCTTTACACCTGCTGAGAAAATATGAATGAAGTAACACATTCCGCTTCACTTCTGGTTCTTTAAAGCACAAGCTTGTTATTATGGAAGATTAAAAATATTTCAGTGAAAGATTTACCTTTAATTTCTTACATTTTCATTTGGGGGAGGAGGGAACTCCTGTAGGTTTGTGTACTGCCTCTGGCTGGGATGGAGTTAATTTTCTTCATGGCAGCCCATATGGTGCTGTATTTTACATTTGTGACTAAACCAGTGCTGATAACACACCAATGTTTTAGCTATTGCTGAGCCGTACTTACACAGGTCTGGGGCCACCTGTTTCTCACCCTGCCCTCCCAGTGAGCAGGCTGCCCTCCCAGTGAGCACACCGGTGCTGGACAACAGGTTAGGAGGGAGCACAACCATGACAGGTGACCCTGACTGACCAAAGAGATATTCCACACCATCATGCAAGAACACTGTGCAGTAGTCTTTCCAAACTGGAGGTTGTACAAAGACTGGCTTGCCATCAGTCTGCTTGTGGGAGGTGGCGAGAGATTGCCTTTGCATCACTTGTTCCTCACACACATTTATTAAACTGCTTTTCTCTCAACCCATGAGGTTTTTCTTGCTTTTGCTCTTCTGATTCTCTCCCCCATTGTGCTGGGGAGTGGGTGTGTGGGAGCAGGTAAGGTAGTGGGTGCTTATTTGCTGGCTGGGATCTACCCACCATGGTTTAAAGCTTTTGGCTCTGTCCTCAAATTTACTTCAGACAGTTTTGCACACTGAGCAGCACTGCTCAATTCAGTAAACTCTAATGAATCTTGTGTAAGTGGCCCTAACAAAGCATCAAAGGGAAAAACTGTAAATTACACAGTGTCAAACCATAATCCGATACAGCAAACTTTGCTTAAGAGTATGAGCCCAGCTAACCTTGAGCATGGCCTGCTGAGTTCTTCCAAAAACATCACACTTCAATGTCTGTCTCAGAACATCAAAACCAAATTTGCTGAATACACTATAAAGCATGTTTATTCCCCATTTCAAACAAGCCTGCACATTACACCACTATTATACAGGGAAAACATTTTATCATGTCCTTCCTCATTGTACAGTCATTTCTATAAGTCAATAGTTTTGATAATACCTACAGTTTTTCCTCTTTTTTTTTATTTCAGACCTTTTTTCCAAGCATGAATAGAAACATTAAAAATTTATTTGAAATTCTTGGAAGATAACGTAAGTTGTGGAAGAACAAAGGCTCTATAAGCAATGAAGATTAGCTTTGTACTCACCACTGTCCTGTTGTCATTGTTACCTGCCTCAGCACATTAGCTTTCTTGGGACATAAACCAGGAAAAGACAGTAAAAATTATTAGGAGAATTGTCTACTTTCCTTTAATTTCTGGGAGGACAGTTCTAAATAACATCGCTGGCACCAGCAGTAAGATTTTCTACAATAAAAGGACAAAGCTAGCAACTGTCAAACTGAAACCGCCTTTGTTGTGAGAAAATTACACACAGGTATATTAGGCACTATTGATGCTTTATTTAAAATGCTACAGTTATCTAACCAATAATCCTGCAGTTTCACATGGCAGAGCTGGCACAATGCAGCCCTAATACATTGCTTAAAGAGGGTGTGAACTTTCTTCTTTGGAAGGTTTTCCAAAGAAAACAAGCACATGTTAGAATGCATAATTATAGACAGTAACAAACATGAGGTATATGTCTATCAAGACCCATTCATTCCAGTCCCATGATTCCACTACTCCCCAAGTCCCAAAAGAAATGTTTGCTCATTTGATAAGCCCTGTAAAATAGCAGTTGTCGATACTTATCTAACTACAATGGTAATGCTTAAGTAATGGCAATGGTAACATTAAGTCACTTCAGCAAGCTGTCCCAAAGAAGCACCCTTAAAGGAACTGTACCTAAGAAACAAAGGTTCCTGTGTATTTAAACTGAGTTACCTGAGTCTTGAGGTATTGTTCCAGACTCTTTTCATTGATTCTTAGTATAAAAATTATAAGCTGCTCTGATGCAACAAAGCAAAACAAAATCATTTTGTTGTGCTGCCCAGAAAACCTGTCCCCTGTACTGAGTCCTGATTAGCATCTGATTTTTTTATCATGAGGAGGTGCTGAAATTCTTTGGCTGAAACTTCATAGCAAAAAAAAACCCACAAAAAACCCAAACCGTGATGGATGGACATGACAGTCTATTATTGTGTTTAAAAAGAGCAGAATATCAAGGCATGGTTTGAACTATGTTGGTTATAGTAGGAATGCTGTAGTACTGCAGTATATTCAAATTGTGATAACATATATAACATATAATTATCCAGGTCAGTTTAGTTGACTGTTATTAACTTGCTCCTCTGATACTATAAATATCAAATAGAAATTCAATAAATAAAATACCAAAGATGTTTCAATGGAAAAAAATTCACATGACTTCTCTTCTGAATAGGGAACAGATCCAAAAGTCAAATCAACAGAAAAATATTATAGAAAGGTATGTTGAGAACACCTTAAAATTAGAATTACAGCTACACTGCTATACTATATTTTGTGTACCAATATTAATGCAAGTGTGCATTAAACCAAAGCATCAGAAACAATGGTAGATCAACTACAGTCAAGTATACGTATGACTTACTGAGACAAGTATCAATTGCACTCAGATACACCAACAAGTCTGCATAACTTAGAGTTAACAGTTTGCCTTAATAGTTTGCTAAGAAAATTTCAACTCGTCCTCTCCCCTGCTTTTTTAAACACATACTTGACAAAGCCAGACCTTTCCTAAGTATCACTGAGGCTTAGAGAGAAAAAAAAAATACAAAGTGGGCTATTTGGCACAAAGTTCTCTACTTGTTCTTTAAATAACTGTACGGGGTAGGACAGAAATGAGTCTGATAAAGTTCAAACGTCTGCCATCATAGAATCATAGAATGGTTTGGTTTGGAAGGGTACTTAAAGATCATCTAGTTCCATCTCCCCTGCCATGGGCAGGGACATCTTCAACTAGAAGGAAAAGCCCATGCTCAAAGCCCCATCCGACCTGGCCACTTCCAGGGATGGGGCATCCACAACCTCTCTGGGCAACTGTTCCACTGCCTCATCACCTTCATAGTGAAGAATTTCTTCCTAGTATCTAATCTAAATCTACCCTCTTTCATTTTAAAGCCGTTACCCCTTGCCCCATCACTACATGCCCTTGTAAAAAGTCCCTCTCCAGCTTTATTGTAGGGCCCCTTCAGGTACTAGAAGGCTGCTGTAAGGTCAAGCTTTATTAGCACAAGACTCTAACTCTTTGAAAGGAAAAGTTCTACCTTAGAAGGAATTCAAGAGGAGACAGTTTTAAACTGCGACACAGGACAAATTTTACCCACTTAGGAGAGCTGGAAGAGCAATCCAGTCACTTCTGACAGAAATGATGACCAATAAGGCCATTTTACGTACAAGATCCAAACCCAAAACACAAAGCCAGAAGTCATCCTCCTGGTCTAGCATTCCTGTGTCACCAGAAGGAGACTCTCTTCTCATTTATTATACCAATCTCCAACAGACCTTTTTGGGCCACAGCAGAATATGAGCTTTTTCTTCAAGACGTTGAACCTGAATACTGAATGATGAAGAAACAGAACTTGCAGGTTTGTTTTCAGGGATGTAAAATCAAAATTATTCTCAAGCTTGGAACTAACAGCACCAACTTGTTTTCACTTTGTCTGGTTTAGTTCCTCTTATATATTCCTTCTGATCTAGGCTTAATCAAACAGAGATCAGCCTGTTCAATATGGAGACCTCCTTACCTCCAAAAAGGGAACGGTTAATGACCATTTACTTTAATATGCAAAACTAGGTAGCTCAGGTTTGCCACATCTGTGAAAGCAAAAATTCAAAATTTATTTTTACAGACTATAAAGATGTTGATAAATGAGCATAACTTAAGGAGCATGAAACATGGTATTACTAAACAGATATTCCTAGTTCATTTTGCTTAAAATACTTCATAGCCCATTCTTGGCTCTCTCCTCTCACTTCCACAAATTTCACTTCAAGCTCAAGATACAAATACAAGTACAATATAAGCTCATGACAGGTATAATAAGCTTCTAATTTCCAGGCTTCAATAACCAGTCAGATTTTTAAACAAGTTCGTTGATGGTGCTTTGGGGTGGTGCTTTTTTGTTTGTTTGTTTTTGCTTTAACCTATCTTTTGTTTCCAAGCCAGAAGAAAAGCAACAGAAACTGAAGTCACAGACCAAACGTACTGAGAAAATAAACGGCTTCTGAACTACTTTCGTAGTCTCTTCTAGCCTCTTCTGCTAATAAGACTATGCACTTGTGCCACTGTAGCTTGCACAGGCAAATCTAATAGGTCACCAGCATTCCTTATTTATTTTTCAGCCATTTACCAATTTCTCTATGGTGGCTTAAAAAACCCAACCTTTTTCCAGACTCACAATGTATACATACTTCCTATTTTTAAAGTAGTTTGAATAATATATTATCTCTGTAAAGCAAACCTTGCAGAGGTCTAACATAGTTATCAGAGAACACCATCAAAAAAGTTGAAAGACTAAGAAACATTAAACTTTCAATAATTACACATTGTTTTTAACCTAATTTGTATTGCACAACTAGCAGAATCACATAAAATGCTTGTGCAGATAGTAATGTCTGTTTTTAAAAGAAAAAAACTGAAAAATCCTACAACACATACACTCCTGCTTCCCCAGCTTCAGGTACAGGAGTGAACAGAATGTATTTTCTATAAATACTAATAGATGATTTTAGTCAACAGAAGTCTCCAGTAAATAAAAATATTCAGTTCTTATTTTCACAGATAATATTTGTTATTACTCAGAGGTACTTGTCAAAGCAATTGTTTTTTTGTTAACTCACAGATGCATTCTGTGACTAGAATAAATTGCAACAATACAGTTAATGGAATTTAGTCTTGGAAAATGGTAGATTTTATTTCAGAAGAGTCTGTGGGATGGTTCCCAAGCACATTGAGGACACACAATTTACTTAAAGATCATAGAAGAAAAACGTGATAAAGGATGTAAACCATGAGGACTGTGGTGTATGTTGTACCTACACAGTTTGGCTACGATCATAAAAACAGCCACATACCATCAGGACAAAGGTTTACCTAGCCCACTAACTTCTTCTAAACAGCTACCATGTATCGACCTTTGGCCTGTAAATCCAAAACAAATAGCCTGCAGTCTCTCTCACTGTCTCCTTCTATCCCATGAGGTAGTCAAAGAGGCAAAGCGGTTGCTCTCTGCTAGCACTACCTGCTTTTTCCTCATTATTAAGGAGCCTTCTTGCGCACCCCTCCCAATTAGCATCTCTTTTGGAAGCTCCTACTGGACAGGGTCGGCAGACTTCGCCCCTCCCAGGGCCTCACTTTTCTGCTCTGCATCCCCTGCAAACTTATAGAGTGTAACCTGTCACTTGACTGCCGTTACGAAGCAGGTCTCTATCCAATACACTCTAACAGGATTGAAACAGTATTATGTCCTATGTCCCTCCTGAGAACCTATGGAGAAAATATTTCCCTAATTACCTGTTCCATTATATTAAATGAAATTTGGTTACCTGGGATATTTAGCAGCTAACCAAGAAATAATCTACTTTTCATTCTAAAGGATATGACTATATGAACATAAAGAAAAAGAAGTTTAACCTAAGTAGCTTTCTATTGCAATTAGGTTTCTATAAAACAATCCACATACATAATTAACTTACCTTGCTAAATACCACTTGCCATTACGCCAGCTTGCTTTGTTTTTATACCACTGCACTGGTGTTTGGTAAGAAAATGAATTACTTAAAATCCTCTCATTAAGATTAAACTATCTATTACCTACTTTAAAATTAAATAATCCATTTTAAAGCCTCCCATTCTCATATCCACTTTTCTCTTAATTTTTTATTTTCTTTAGGGTCTTTAACTGCTTTTATTTTGAACTGAAAGATTTCCCTCTTGTCACAAAACACTCTAAGACTGAAAAGTCTGTCATGGCTATGCAATATTTAGAGGCAAAACAATTCCAATGAAATTAGTTATGACAGTGCCATTTTCCAACCGATACATATAGGTGTCAAAAGTATCCTGTTCACATTAACGATTAATGATAGAGAGCCCAGGAGAACCACAATGCCAGGGATGCATGATCTCAAACAACACTGAAGTGAGACGTGCACAATAGTGGTCTTACCCTCCACTTCACATTGCTGAAAACAGGAGCTTAATGGGAAGAACAAAGTGTCCTTAATTCTCAACATCCTGCTGCTCGCTTACATCAATAATTTTGAGATACCTAGTAACATTTTTGGTATCAATATTTTGAAACTTTCCAGTGGCAACACTCATCACCACTTTGTGAAGCTCTACATTCAATTTCAACATGCTCATTTTCAACAATCTTCCACTTTTAATTAGATGCCAAAAGCATTAACTACTTACTATACAGGCTTCCCAGAAGTTAACATGGGAGAAAACAACCCAGTGTTTGGGCACAGTGAAAAGCTCTATCTCATTCCTGTACAATGACTCTTTATTGGTTATAAAACAAATGTTCGACATGTTATATAGTTCCATTTAATTCTCTACAAGTGACCTAACTATGTAAGACAGAGCCAACAGTAAACGAGAAAGTCTGAGTCAGCATTCTTTCCATTAAAAAGATACATAGATTCCAGCAAATAATAATAAAAAATGCAATCTATAATTGAGTTAAAATTACTAATGAGCTTGAACAAGGGCTTCCTGTAGAACCAACCTAATTCTTGTTAATGACTGAAATGCCTGTTGATTATATTTTATAAACACAAAGTCAAATGTACAAACAAGCATGGTTTTACCTCAAAACTTATTTTGTTCCCTTGATAAGTGCATTTTGTCATATAAATTTTAATTTATAGCCATCAATACATCTCTAAATCTAATTAGTTAGAACAAAAAGCATTACTAATTTCTCAGTAAAGACAATAATTTGCAACATGATAACATTGTTTAGTATGTGCTAAAATGCAGAAAGATACCATCACATTACACATACACATGAATTATAAGGTGTCAGGGTTGGGAAAATTAACAGCAAGATTCCATATCAGGGCAATCACAGGAATATAACTCCTGGGGCTCCTCTGTTTTGGTAGCCTGAAGTTTGTTAAATAGTTATTATCTAAATGTTTAAGTAAAGACAGTCCATACATTTATTTTTAAGAAGATCAAGAGAAGGTATACTATTTGTTACATTTTTCTTCTCCTCAAAAGTAAGCAGGATACTGACAAAGGACAGGGATTGGGCTTTAAAAACTTTTAAAATTTCTCTAAGCCAAATTTTTTTTTTAAGTCCTTACAAGAAGCTCCCCTTTGTTATAAAGGCAATTGCTGATACTTAGATTTGTAAGACTAAGATTTTTTTAAACCAGATTTGTCAATATTTGTCCTCTTTCCTTCTCTAAACAACTCTCAGGATAGTGTAAGATAATTGTTCTGGTTTATGACTGGCCTCCCATAAGGTTTTAGCTGTCATTAATGATTTAAGACTTTTTTTTGTACAAGGATAAAACCTAAAACCTCAACTGCTAAAGGAGGCACCAGAGAGACTGCAATGACAGTTGATTTACACAACCAGAAGTGCATCCTAATTGCCTTTTCCCCTCCTTTTTAATTTATTATGCAGTTCTTCATCCAATGAAATCTTTTCATTAACCTGTAGAAGATAACACAGTCAAGAACAAAGGCCAGAATTAGATAGCAAAACAGGAGATGTCAATAATGCAACTCTAACCACAAAAGTTAATTTTAAAGGAGGAAACTGAAAGGCAGATAAATAAGCATAAAAGTCTATTTATCAGTGGTCAGAGATTTTCTCTTATGTAAGAAGCTTGTTGCATCTCTTAATTGTTCAGCTTTCCCATACTGAACAGCATTTTATGTACAACTGTTTGCATTTTTCCCTCTTTTTACATGATCCAGAGGCAAGGGTTAATAATTAGGGTTAGGTGCATAATTAGGGTTAGGTGCAATTATGCACCTACAGCCAAGATAAAAGTGAAAATTTTGATGTATTCT
>WEKW01031057.1:15613-29011 GCA_013389905.1 Sula dactylatra
TATAGGATGATTTCATTTCAGCCCTCTAGTTCTTACATTTTGAAAAGTGAAGAACAAGTGTTTTCTACCACATTCTCCTGTCTATTCACCTCTGTCTCAAATATACTTAGTCATCTCTTTTCCAAGCTAAACAGTCCTTCTTTGTTAAGTCACTTCTCATCTGAAATCCACATTTAATCACCCTTATTACACTTCATACTTTTTGCTAGTTCTAATATATACTTTTGAGACTGGAAATTACCAGAACGTCATAAAACATTCAAAATATGGACATATAAATTAACGATACCGTTGCATAAAAAATGCTTTGTTTTGCTCATCTTTTCCTTAGTAATGATTCCTAATATTTTATTCGCTTTTACGATTCCTACTAAGCGTCAAAATGTTGGTTTGGGTTTTTTTTTCACAGAACTAATGTAACTGTGAGGCCATCTATAAGAGCATTTGTGAGAGAGCACAGTTAATACAGGGTAACAGATATGAAATGAAGGTAGACCGTCTATTACTGTTCATGAGATAAGGAAGAAACAGACTTCTGAAAAACCTTCCAAAAATGTTAATTGCACCACACACTCATTCTTGAAAATATGTACACAACATAAATGCAGTATGTAACATGAGCACCATACTTCTCTGTAAACCACACCAAACATCTCCTTTCCTATTTATGATTCCCATCATAAACTATATATATACATAATTGCTAAATACCGATTTAAATGAAAGGATAAATCCATTAAGAAATAATTAGGATACTAAATCATCTCCTCCCCCAGTAACACTAAAAAAAAAAAAAAAGAACCACTCTCAGCAACACATTATCCCTTAGTTGGTTTACTTGAAAAGCACAAGTGAAGTGCTTACAAAATTACAGTTAACAAGCCACATCTCTTTTCAGCACAATACTCCATCACATATTGACATTTCTTCCATGTTTTGACACTATACTTAGTCATCATTTACTCAACTAATGCAGGCTGAAGCTTGGAGGGAATAGTTAAGGGTGCACCCTTACGGTCTCTCCAAGACTCAGACCCAAATTTTGAAAAAAATAGTCCTGTGGTCTGAGCTTCAAACACTCCACCTGCAAAACTAATTACACAGCTCAATCTGTACTAAGCGTTCCTTTTAAGCCATCATGTAACTGGGTAAAACTGAGATCTCATATCATTTGATTTGATTACAAGACAACTACAACTGAAGTGTCAATAACTACAAGAGTAGATGTTAATGGAAGAAAATCAAGTGTTCTTCATTGTATGAAAAGAGAAATTTCTTAGTATGATTTTTCCTTTAACATTGATATTTACATTGATATTTACATAACTTTAATATCATTTCAAATCACATCATCTACAGATCATGGTTCTCTTGGTTAAAAACATTTGCCAAAGTACAAAACTTTCAATGACAATTTTTTTCTCAACACTTAAATAAGATTTACTTCTATTCAGCAGAAGTAAATTTTTAACTTATTAGTAAAAAGAAAAGAGTCTCTAATTCAAAGAAAGAAAAGTGGAGGAGGGGGCTGTAACAAAACACGGTTTTGATAGAATTAGAACCTATTTTTAATTACACTCCTTCTATGTAGCCATGTCTTATTAATGAAGACTTTGGTTCTAAAATAATCACAGCTTTCATTTAAAGTGTTTATGTTTGGAGATGTGTAACATAACATTTTAGAAAAGAAATTAGAATACAAAGGAGTTTAATAAACCTTAGTTATTAAAAAGACAAAACCCCCACCATTCTATGCACCTAATTGAAATGATAAAGTAAAAATTCAAATTAGAAGTAATTCACAGAGGGCACCAGTCAAACTTGATATTTGACTGGTTTTGCATCATCTTAAAAACACTTACGCACCTTTTCTTTGGGAGGGAAAAGTATAAAATACTAAGCAGCAATAAAAGCAAAGGAAAGCACTTCTAAACAAGGCCTCCTCAAATGGCTGGATTCATCACTTTCCCTCTCCTTTCAACTTCTTATGCAATTTATAGCAGAGAATAAAATATAAAAAGGAACTGTAGCTACAGTTCACTCTTTAAAAATATTCATTTAATCCCAGAAACTTGGCAGAAGCTATGAAAAGGACTTTTCAGATTTCAAACAACCCAAATTGCATCTTGAATATGTGAAATGTTGAACAGCAACAAAGATACTTTGAGAAAAGCAATATGAAAGTATTACTTTTGCTATTCAGTATTTTACCTATTATAAAATGCATTGTTGTATATTAATGTACATTTAATGTTTATATTATTTATAATTAATAATATATAGTAATTTTAATTTATATTAAAACATTCACAAACATTTTCGGAGACCTATGTCTTAGTTCATCATGATTAACGCTGAGAGTATGTTTTTCCCCTTTTGGCCAGTGTAAAACAGAATCGGTACTTGATTTAGTTGAAAATATTACTCCAGAGAAAATGGAACAGTTATATAAATGGAAAAAGCACAGCTATATAAATAATCATAATCCATAAAAGCTATTTCAGAATTGATGTTTTCAGAAACCATTATCAACTGGCAAAATAGAAACATTATTCAGTTGCTCTTTAATCAAATGGATAATAATCAGAAGTGAGTATGCCAAGTTAAATAATAATTCATCCCATGTGTAAACAGATGAGAACAACTGTGCAACATAGTCATTTAAATGACTCTAAGATCTTGATCAAAAGTTCAAGCGTTTCCCTTTCCCGTATTCCTCCCAACTTTTATTACACAGCAAATCTTATTATATACCTGATTCCTGAATATATGCAATAATCATGATTGTATTCTGCAAATAAACTGTTTCACTTTCAGTTGTTTCAGTTAATGAAACAACTAATTATTCCATTAGCTCTTCTTGGGGTATTTCAATTTAGTACATAGTCAGGGGGCTTATCTCCTCAAAAACTTCACATATAAATCCTATTCATAATAGAAGTTAGAGAAGTACGTGGAGGAGGAAAAAAAGCTTTTTCCAACCATGTTAATAGCACTACCAGAACTCTGAACTCCAGTAGCCAGTTTAAATTGTTCCATTTTTTTATAAACAATGGATTGCTTCGTTCTGATTCTGAAGGTCTAAGTAATTAACCAATTATTCTACATTTCTGTATTTTCTGTACATTTCTAATTTTTCTAAGCAGCAGGGAAATCCACAAAAGAAAATGTACTTACTCAAAACTAGCTAAATGGAATTAAAGCAGAAAAAAAGTTGCAAAACTAAATTCTGACTGCTTTTAACGACCAGAAGAAAATTAATAGTTCAAATGTAAAGTGGGGACCATTCCCAAAGAAAAAAGAGGACATGCTGTGGAAAACAACTAATTTTTTGTAAGAGGGCTATGACACCTACTGTCCTCGTTTCAGCTGGGATAGAGTTAATTTTCACAGTAGCTAATACAGAGCTATGTTTTGGATCTATGCTGAAAACAGTGTTGATAATGTGGAGATGTTTTAGTTGTTGTTAAGGAGTGCTTACACTAGTCAAGGACTTCTTCAGCTTCCCATGCTCTGCTGCGTGCACAAGAAGCTGGGAGGGGACACAGCCGGGACAGCTGACCCCAACTGACCAAAGGGATATTCCACACCATATGACATCATGCTCAATATATAAAGCTGGGGGAAGAAGAAGGAAGGGGGGACTTTCGGAGTTATGGCATTTGTCTTCCTAAGTAACCGTTACGCGTGATGGAGCCCTGCTTTCCTGGAGATGGCTGAACACCTGCCTGCCCATGGGAAGTAGTGAATGAATTCCTTGTTTTGCTTTGCTTGTGTGCACAGCTTTTGCTTTACCTATTAAACTGTCTTTATCTCAACCCAGGAGTTTCCTTACTCTTAGTCTTCTGATTCTCTTCCCCATCCCACCAGGGGGGAGTGAGCAAGTGGCTGCGTGGTACCTGGTTGCTGACTGGGGCTAAACCATGACGCCTACTCAGAACCATAATGTTTGCAAGTGAAGTATGGCAGTGTTAAAAATGTTTATTACTTGAAAGCACCTGAATCTGTATCAATTTGTCCTCCAAGAAGCACCAATGGAACTTCTGGTGTCAACCTTAACACAACCTTAAGCAGCATATATCACTCCTTCTTCAGTCCCACGTGAAACTTGAGGGTTTATTTCTGAATACTTCTATGGAGTTCTGCATGGAAGGACACATCCACTGCAATACTGTCACGCAACTTCCAAATGTCTCCTCTGTCTTGAAAAGTAATCTCTACTACTGCAAATACTACTACTGTCAACCCCAGTGACAATACTGATGCAAATTTTATCTAGCTTAGACACTTCCCCCTCCCTCCACTGATGACTCATATCAGCATTTCACTAACACACTCCAAGTTTGATTGACATGGAGAACTTTAAATTTTATTTTTCCCTCATTAATAAAGTTGCTTTGTCTTACCAGCTTCCCTCCTAACTGGAAGTCAACCAAAGCTAAGTAGTTACTGCAGCACAAGAGCAGCGTAACACATGCAAAATTCCCCCCAGTGAGGTTGTGGTAGCAGTGGCCATGCCGAGGGAGCCTGTGCAAGCTGGCAATCCAACTGCAAAAAGACCCACGTGCCAAATGGAGAGAAGTCAGGAGGAGGGAGAGAGGGATAATCACTTCCTGGTCTTATTTCACTCTGGTTTAAGGGCCATGTCAACCATTCTATATTAGCACTACAAGAGAAGGTTTAATTTAAAATCACTAAAGATTGTAAAGATTTCAAAGGCTGATTTAAGATTATATTGCCTTGGGTGGAGTTTTTGTGGGAGATGGGGGCGGCTTTTTGTTTGTTTTCTTCGGGGGAGGGGTTAAAGACCTGAGATTGGAGCATCATGGATTGAATGCTATTAGATCCCACCTTGCTCACCTGGTAGAAGAAAGAAGGGAGGGCCATGGCTTCCCTAGTTTTTACAGACATGTACTGTCTGTACAGGCCCATGGCGTGCACAGAATATATTTGACTAAAATTATCCAGTTAGGGCAAGAGCATATTTAAAGCAGACTCCATACTGAAAAACACTCAAGATCCCTTATTATGTGAAATAGTTTTATTAATAACATTTGCTCTGATTTTAGTTAATATCTTAACAAACTTACTATGTTGTCAAGCAACAAAAATCACATTAATTCCAATTTTAAGAAGCGATTTCAGAGTTACTCCAATTTTAATTGGGAAAAAAAGCAGCCTTAGTATAGGTGTAATAGTCTAAGTATATAAGAAAGGCCAAGTTACATATAAAAATGCCTCACAGTTTAAGGGACATAATAAGGGCAAGACAGCATGCCCTTTCATTAATTCTAACAATTAAAAAAACCCCACAAACTAGCAGCTATCCAAATCACCTTTAACAATACAGGACAATGCAGCAAGTATGCAAAAGCAAACCAAGTTGGTGGAAAGTACCCTATTATCAAAGTTCCCATAACACTTGCTCTCCCAGTTCAAGGAATTTTAAGTATCTTAGAGGACTGAATAGTAATTTCCACATAGTATTCTCATCTTACTAATTTCTTGATATTCCAGACCAAATCATCACCATAAGTGATGGTGGTAGCACATCTAGGATAACATATTTTAAAAAGGGCGGGGGCGGGGAACAAACCTGTGCAACTGCAGCCAAAGAATGGAGTGAAAATATGTGAGAGAAACACTCTGCAGAGACCAAGGACAGGTGAAGGAGGAAGGGGAGGAGATGTCCAGGCTCCAGAGCAGAGATTCCCTTGCAGCTCATGGTGAAGACCATGGTGAGGCAGGCTGTCACCCTGCAGCCCAGGGAGGTCCGTGGTGGAGCAGATATCCACCTGCAGCCTGTGGAGGACTCCACACCATAGCAAGTGCATACACCCAAAGGAGGCTGTGACCCCGTGGGAAGCCTGCGCTGGAGCAGGCTCCTGGCAGGACCTGTGGACCTGTGGAGAGAGGAGCCCGCGCTGGGGCAGGTTTGCTGGCAGGACTTGTGACCAGAGCAGGGACCCACACTGGAGCAGTCTGCTCCTGAAGGACTGCACCCCGTGGGAGGGACCCACGCTGGAGCAGTTTGTGAAGAACTGCAGCCCGTGGGAAGGACTTGTGTTGGAGTATGTTGTGGAGGACTGTCTCCCATGGGAGGGACCCCACACTGGAGCAGGGGAAGAGTGTGAGGAGGAAGGAGCGGCAGAGACAATGTGTGATGAACTGACCACAACCCCCATTCCCTGTTCCCCTGTGCTGCTGGTGGGGAGGTGGTAGAGAAATTGGGAGTGAAGTTGAGCCTGGGAAGAAGGGAGGGGTGGGAGGAAGGTGTTTTCAAGATCTGTTTTTATTTTTCGTTATCCTACTCTGATTTGATTAGTAATAAATTAAATTAAATTTTTTCCCCCGAGTTGAGTCTGTTTTGCCCCTGACAGTAATTGGCGAGTGATCTCCCTGTCCTTATCTCAACCCACAAGTCTTTTGTTACATTTTTGCCCTCTGTCCAGCTGAGGAGGGGGAGTGATAGAGTGGCTGGGTGGGCACCTCGCATCCAGGTAGGGCCAGCCAACCACAATGAAGTATTTGGCATGCTCAATCCTGACAGCAGAGTAAAAACACTATAATCTTTTGTCTAAATATTTAAACTACATGCACTTAATGAAAAATTAGATCTCCTAACTAGTATTAAATTTGCCTCAGATCACTGATAGAATGGAATTTAAAAATAAAAACCCTGCAAAATGCTACAAGAAAGTTAATTTTTTCCACTTTTTATTTTAGTATTTTAGGATGCCCATCATTTTAACACAACTCTCTCAGTATCTATGAGACTACAGTTGTATATACACATATATCTTAAATAATCTATATTTTAAAATTAAACATTAATAATTATTTATTAAGGCCACTAATAAAGATATTTAACCAACAACATAAAATCTATTTTTCCTCAGATCAATAACCTGAATTTTATCTCAAGTCATAAAAGCTAGGAACACAGACACATGAAGATTGACTGTTAATGATGAATTAACTAAATATTTCCTATTTCAAAGGTAGGCCATCAGCTGCAATACAGGTATTTCATGCTTGGTACATTTGCTAATAATTCATTACATGGTAGTTCTTTCTCTACAACCTCTCTATAGCTATCTGTTTAACTAAATTTCCTTTTAAGATAAGGTCACCCTTCCAGTTGACCAGGGAAAGCCAGTATATATGGGGGTTTTTTGGATTTTAGCAAAGCTTTTGATACTGTCTCTCACAGTATCCTTGTGGACAACACGTCCAGCATACAGGTAGACAAGTCCGTAATAAGATGGGCAAACAACTGGCTGACGGGTCAGGCTCAAAGCTGTAGTAGATGGGGTTACATCAGGCTGGTGGCCACTCACCAGTGGGATTCCCCAGGGCTCAGTTTTAGAGCCAGTGCTCTTGATTGTTTTATAAATGTCCTGAACGCAGTAATCAAGGGTACTTTAAGGAAGTTTGTTGATGATATTAAATTAGGAGGAGCTGTGGACTCCCTCAAGGGTAGACTGGCCTTACGGAGAGATCTGGATAGACTAGAGAGCTAGGCAATCACCAACCATATGAAATTTAACAAGAGCAAGTACCAGATTCTCCGCCTGGGATGCGGTAATCTTCATTATACGTACAAACACGGGGATGGGAGGGTGGAGAGCAGGCCTGTGGAAAGAGGTATGGGTGTTTGGGTTGATGGCAAGTTGAGTATGAGTCAACAGTGTGCCCTGGGAGCAAAAAGGGCCAACTGTGTCCTGAGGTGCATCAAGCACAGCATAGCTAGCCAGTTGAGGGCGGTGATTGTCCCGCTCTACACTGCACTGGTACAGCCCCACATCAAGTACTGTGTGCAGTTCTAGACACCTCAATATAAGGAGGACATCAAACTATTAGAGTGTGTCCAGAGGAGTGAGACCAAGATGGTGAACGGTCTTGAGGGCAAGACTTATGAGGAGCAGCTGAGGTCACTTGGTTTGTTCAGCTTGGAGAAGAGAAGGCTGACAGATGACCTCATTGCAGTCTACAACTTCCTCAGGGTGGGCAGCAGAGGGGGAGGTGCTGATCTCCTCTCTGGTGACCAGCAATAGGACATGAGGAAATGGAATGAGGCTGAGTCAGGGGAAGTTCAGACGGGACATCAGGAAAAGGTTCCTCACTGAAAGGGTCGCTGGTCACTGCAGCAGGCTCCCAGGGAAGCGGTCACAGCACCAGGTCTGTCAGAGATCAAGGAATGTCTGGACGACACTCTTAGTCATATGGCTTAGTTTTAGGTAGTCCTGTGAGGAGCAGGGAGTTGGACTTGACGATCCTTATGGGTTCCTTCCAAATAATGATATTCTATGATTAAGTATATCAAAGAAATTACTGAAGAATAACATGGGTTGCAGTCTAAATCAAGTTTACGCTTTCATTCATAAGAAAAATGGTAAGTATTCATGACACATCTTTGTACTTCATTGACTCTAATCAATACCACAAAACACAGTCAAATTTCATCAGAAAGACATTGTAAAATGTTGTGGCATCACTCAGTTCTCACAAGACATGGACTCACACAGTATACTCCTGCATGGCAAAGTAGTATGTTACTACCTCTATCATCAAAACTCACCAACTACCCTCTCTCTCTCTCCCTCTCTAGACCACACACTTTCCACTACTTCTCTAGACAGACCTCTATGGATTTTTTCTTTTTAGAATTTAAAATGGGATTTTCCAAATCAAGTGCTTTACATGACTTCCAGAGACTTCATATTATTACAGATTTGCTGGAAGCTTCTCTCTCTCACATACAGTTTAGAAACTTAAGGTACTTACATATAAGAGAGCTGTTTAAGTCTTTTGACAGACTGAGCACTCTAAATGTATTTACGTCAGAGTAACTTCAGGGAGACATAAAATTACCACAAGGAAACATTTCTGTAACATATTTTAAATACTATTTATTCATTCATACAATACAGAAGTATTTACCTTTACATCAACAACAGCAACCAGAACCACAAGACCACAATCATCAACTCAAACACATTTACTAAAAAAGATTAAAATATCCCAAGTTAAAAGTTGCATACTGTGAAAACAGTGAAAGTATGATAGTCTTTGGAAAAGGCATTTTAAGATATATGTAGTCGTTGCCAAACTAGACTTAAAACTCACAATATGTGAGAACAAGGAATCACGTGACAGAAGACATGATGAGCAAATCCCTTATCTATCACATTTTATAATAAAAGCCACTATGGTCAGATGTTTACTGTTTCATACACAAGCCATATGACACTGAAGTGTCACAGATTTTTTTCCCCTTCTGTTATAATTTGAAACTCTCAAATCTAGAAAAACCTGAAAGGGAAAGTAATTTCCATCTTTTCAAAGAGTAAAAATCAGTAACAACATAGGCAGCTCCAAATTACAAAAAACAGAATATTCTACATAGTAAAGCTATTACAATTTCCTTACAGAAGTACTGTCCAAATATTAGCAGTCTTACCACTGGTTGTGAAAGACAGTATGCAATCTGAGAAAATTCTGAAAGCACATGTTCAAAATTGAAAATACTGGCAAATCTTTGTACTGTTCTGCTAGAAGTAAAAAATTCTCAGCCCTTTAAAAAATAGTGATTTACGACATGCAGAAATGGGCTTAACTGCAAGACATTAAGCATGCTTCTCAAGTTCTTTCTTCAAATAGTTATTTTCAGAACATTTCCAGAATTCATCACATTAAATATGGGAATACAGTCAACACTGGGTAACTGAAGAAGACATGCAAAAGGGACATATACTACCAAGTTCAGCCACAGAAAGATGCCAGGAAAGCCCCTGATAATGCTCCTCACATGCTATCTCCTAGAAGACAGCTGTGTATGAAAGTGACCACACTCCTGTGCAGTACAGTTACATTCCAGTAACTGTAACTGGAGTAACACTCCAGTTACGTATCCAAACTCGACTTCTTGCAGTTCTGCTCAGGCTTTTGTAAATATTTGTCCTGCATAAAGTGCATGTATTTAAATGTAGGCAAACTAAAAGTAAAAATCAAATTTATACCCAAGTTTCAATACAGTGCTGTGTTTTCAGAGAGAACAAAAAGCTATGATTCACACTGCAGTTAGTCAGGTGAACCTTCAACCAGATAACAAGATAATTCTGGTTGGGGACCGCCAGAACAGACTGCAAGCAAATCAACAAGGGACTGCCGAAGAGTGAACTTCAATCTTGCTGATTACAAGAAAAATGCTACCACACTATCAGGAGTATCAGTCAATGTTAGGAATTCAATTTATGCATTCCCTTATTCAACAACACTTAGTACTTCATGTAATGCTGTGTAATTTACTCATCAAAATACTACAGTTTAACAATTTTATTAAAAACACTCCACCTGAAAGTCTTTACAATAGGAAAGACAAGCAAATTTTTGCTTAGTGAACTTAAGAATCATAGAATCATAGAATGGTTTGGGATGGAAGGACTTTTAGAGGTCATCTAGTCCAACCTCCCTGCAGTGAGCAGGGACATATTCAACCATATCAGGTTGCTCAAAGCCCTGTCTAACCTGACCTTGAATGTTTCCAGGCACGGGGCTTCCACAACCTCTCTGGGCAACCTGTTCCAGTGTTTTCACCACCCTACTTGTAAAAAATTTTTTCCTTATATGCAGTGCAAATCTACTCTTCTTTAGTTTAAAATCGTTACCCCTTGTCCTGTCACAACAGGCCTTGCTAAAGAGATTGCCCCCATCCTTTCTATAGGCCCCCTTTAAGTACTGAGAGGCTGTAATAAGGTCTCCCCGCAGCCTTCTCTTCTCCCGGCTGAACAACCCCAACTCTCTCAGCCTGTCCTTGTAGGAGAGGTGCTCCAGCACTCGGATCATTTTTGTGGCCCTCCTCTGGACCTGCTCCAACAGTTCTGTGTCCTTCCTGTCTTGAGGGCTCCGGATCTGGACGCAGTACTCCAGGTGGGGTCTCACCAGAACGGAGTAGAGGGGCAGAATCACCTCCCTCAACTTGCTGGTCATGCTTCTTTTGATGCAGAACCAGGATACGGTTGGCGTTCTGNCATCCTTTCTATAGGCCCCCTTTAAGTACTGAGAGGCTGTAATAAGGTCTCCCCGCAGCCTTCTCTTCTCCCGGCTGAACAACCCCAACTCTCTCAGCCTGTCCTTGTAGGAGAGGTGCTCCAGCACTCGGATCATTTTTGTGGCCCTCCTCTGGACCTGCTCCAACAGTTCTGTGTCCTTCCTGTCTTGAGGGCTCCGGATCTGGACGCAGTACTCCAGGTGGGGTCTCACCAGAACGGAGTAGAGGGGCAGAATCACCTCCCTCAACTTGCTGGTCATGCTTCTTTTGATGCAGAACCAGGATACGGTTGGCGTTCTGGGCTGCAAGCACACCAGCTTTTTGCCCACCAGTACCCCCAAGCTGCTCTCAATCCCTACATCCCCCAGCCTGTATTGATAGTGGGGGTTGCCCCGACCCACGTGCAGGACCTTGCACTTGGCCTTGTTGAACCTCATGAGGTTTTCACAGGGTCGCCTCTCCAGCTTGTCTAGGTCTCTTTGGATGACATCCTGTCCTTCTGGTGTGTCAACTGCACCGCTCAGCTTGGTGTCATCTGCAAACTTGCTGACAGTGCACTTGATCCCACTGTCTGTGTGGGATATTAAATAGTACTGGTCCCAGTACGGACCCCTGAGGGACATCACTCATCACCTGTCTCCATCTGGACATTGAGTCATTGACCACTACGTTCTGGATACAACCATCCAACCAATTCCTTATGCACTGAACAGTCCAGCCATCAAATCTGTATCTCCCCGTATCTCCCAGAATATCTGTTTAACCAAACTTTATAAGCCTTCCTGTAAGGAAAGATTAATCTTTCCTTGGAGAAGCCTTTTTTAAAGCATATCAGATAGACTAGATAGTTAAAACTGGCTTTGAGATTTCCAACGGAGCTTAAAAAAAAAGTAGCAAGAAAAAAAAAATTATGTTAGTATTGCCCTAATTCAAACCAGCTAAAACAGATGACACCAAGATGAAGGACTAGTAACTGTGGAAGTACCCAAAGCCTCCTCAAGAAGTTTCATGGGCAGATAAAACTGTTTGAGTCATGCAGGCTTATGCATTGTATTCTTAAGGATTTTGACTATTGTTATAAGTATATATTTGATTAATCCATGATGGTTGTAACTATCCTCGCTATTTGCTGAAGACAGACAAACTTCCATCAACTACTGCATTTTAATGTAACACAGTACAAGTGAACAGCTAAAGCTAGAGAGCCACTAGCTGGACTAACCTAAATCAAACAGCAAGGCAGGAACATGGGCAAGGTTTGAGTGGAACATCAGGTAGTGGGAAAAGTCAAGGGTTGCACCAAACACAAATGCAAAGAAAAAGGATGCCTGGACAAAGGTCAGATAACCAGGTACTTTAGCTGCTATTCAGGGCACAGAATAAGGCAGGACTTGTTCTGCCTTACTCAGCTACAGAACAGGATGCTCAAAATGGCTTTTCAAGTGCCACAGCTGCCGAAGCCCCAGGTACCCCCCAAATCTGTCTGTACCAAAGTGACTGGAAACAAGGAAACACCAGATTGGCCAGATTAAATATTTTATAGTGACACAGCTGGAAGAAAAGTCAGCCACTACACAATGGTCAGGATACATACTCTGTAACATTTTTTAACTCCTTTAAATAACTGGTTAAACACCTGACATTAAACATGCATTGCTTCTATTCTGCAAGCTATAAAGGATACGTATGGGAAAGAGGTAATAAATTATTTTGACCCATCTGTTATTTTCTCAGATTTCCTGAACTGGTTTGTTTTGTTTTTTTTTTTGTTTGTTTGTTTGGTTGGTTTTTTTTTAACTGCTACTGCGTTTAATAATCTGATTATATATTCCGACATGGTGCATTAAGGCTACCAGTCTAAGATTAACAGGGAAAAGGGAAAAAAAGCATAAATTCCTTTTTGTTTTCTTCTGATACCGACTGCTGTGATACAAACTACCCACTTTCCTAAACACAGATCAGAATCTGGTAATACGGAGTAATGCATGTGTTAAGGCCTTTCTTTTCATTACAGAAGATATACAGCAACCCTTGGGCCGGGGCTAGGAAAGAGTTTTAGAGGAGTAGAGAGAGCAGAAAGTTCCCTAGGAAACAAGAGGTCCCATGAGAGAAGTACATACTTTCCCAGTCATTAATCACCACAAAACAACTGATGATATTTCAAATCATTGAACTGACTCCCACAACTGCAAACACATTACCCTTTCAGTACCAACTAGTCACCTTCAAATAATCTCCTTTGTATATTGAAAAAAGCTACTAAAACCCTATCCTAAAATCATCACCAGGTTCAGGACTTCAGTTTCAGGTTCTGTCATTGTTGTGGTTTAGCCCCAGTCAGCAAC
>WEKW01031058.1:0-52152 GCA_013389905.1 Sula dactylatra
AGTAGATCCGCGCTGCTCATATGTTCTCCTTTAGGCATTTATTGTTCACCAGCCTGGAGATCGAGTGTTGGCCCAGATGGACCTTTACCCTGATGGAGTACTGTTGTTCTCTGGATCTTCTGTTTTAACATGTTTTTCCAAGGGAAAGAGCTCAGGCATTTCTAAAAAGGAGTACAAGGAGAAAAAAACAACTCCACAGGGAGTTGCTCACATCAAAGAAGTTTGCAACCATTTAGTTCCAGGGCACTTCCTACTTTGGACTGAGGGCCTGGTCTTTGAGCCTCCCTAGCGTCAGAGATGTGAAGTTTTGCCGTCCGGTGGAAACCCAGCTAAACTGGATGAGCATAGATGACTTTCAAAAACCGCATTGCCCACATGCTTTTTGCAAATTTGTTCAGGTGGTCAAATTGTGTACATTCCTCCTTCTCTCAAAGTGACAGAGCCAGTTCCTGGGATAGGACATGATTACCCATTCAATCCCTTCTGCTAGTGCAGTGCTGGGAAAAAATGTCATCAGAGATCTCCTCAGCATGTACTGGTAGTAAAAGAAGGAGGAAGAAGAATCGAATTGAATCAAGTTGAATTGAAGAGAAGAGAAGAGAAGAGAAGAGAAGAGAAGAGAAGAGAAGAGAAGAGAAGAGAAGAGAAGAGAAGAGAAGAGAAGAGAAGAGAAGAGAAGAGAAGAGAAGAGAAGAGAAGAGAAGAGAAGAGAAGAGAGAAGAGGAGAAGAGTTGGAAGTGATTTACAACAACGATCGGATGCAAATGCCTGACCCCTTCAGGGCTGGTCAAAAGTTAAAGCATGTTCATAAGGACATTGTCCAAATGCCTTTTCAACACTGACCGGCCATGGGGCATCGACCACGTCTCTGGGAAGCCTGTTCCAGGGTTTGAGCACCCTCTTGGTAAAGAAATGTTTCCTCATGTCAAGTTCAAACCTCCCCTGAGGGATGCAGCTTTGAGCCATTCCCACATGTTCTGGCACATTGCAGAATATGAAGGTGAGGGGGAAGAAGAGAGGTTTCTTTATGGCCATTAAAAACATTCCTTTTGGGAAAATTCGCTTTACTCATTGTGGTTTCATTTCACTATTTTTCTTACAATATTTTATCTTTAGTTTTCTTCAATTTTCCTATATAGTCAGTCCCATCCTTATTTCTTGCCATTATGCCCAATTCTTCCTCTCAAAGTTGTACTATAATGGTATACTTGCTTCACTCTCTACTTGCTTCATTTATTTCTTTTCATTAATGATTTTCTACAGATCCTTACAATGTGTTCATTTTCAAACTGCAGGTTTATAACCTGGAGTCTTCTTGAGAGAGCACGTCTGGATCACTGCAGGAGTTGGGAACTTCCTTTGCTTTCCTTCAGCTGACTCTTTCTTCCTGTTCCTTTGCCACTGTGACTGGGAGATTATTTGGGATACAAACTGGCAAGACTGGAGTACATGAAAATAAACAATTTGGTTTGCAGAATCAAAAAAAAAAGGGCAAGAGATTCCCAATGACACTTGTGCTTCTCGATAAAATTCCATGTTTCAACCCATGCAGTTGAATGTTTACTCTTCCATAATGCTCTGAAAAAAAATCTGTAATTGAAATTAAAATGCAAGACCTGAGAAAGGACTTGTAAAAGTGCACGGCTGTCTTTCTACTTATTTGATTTCCACTACTGTGGTATCCAGGCACTCCTCAGTATTGTCTTTAGTGCGTATTCCAGAGAAGTAGGTGTTATTGCTGGGAGGTAGGTGTTTCATTCCTATTTTACACATAGCTACTGAGAATAAAGCAATTTAGGTGGCAGAGGCTGCAAAAAATGTTTAAATGACCTTAAAATTCTAGCCTACAGTGACAGGTTTTGTGTGCTTGGGTTAAAGTCTAAGGTGTTGGATTATCTTTTTCATTGTGATGAAATAGCACTATTGTATTTGTGCTGTTGCTTTCACTTTACTCAGGTAAGATATATTAGAGAAGAAGACAGGATATGAGAGTAACATGGTGAGGGTAATGGGTAGATGCAATGTGAACAAGACAAAAAAATCCCATGCTCAGTTTCCAGTCAGAGTTTCTGTAGGCTGGGTTGTTAAAACAGTATGAAATTACTTTTTACTCTCAAAAACTTGATCTTGAAGTTATGTGAATTTGATATGAGTCAACTTGGTTGAATGATGTGCTAGGAAGGACATTGAAGTTTTGACCTGAGAATTTTGGCATTTCCTTCTGGTTGTCAGGCTGAAAGCACCATGTGAAGAGCTGTCCTTACAACCTTCTGTCCATTTTCCTTAAATGCAAAACAAAGGAGAAAAGGGTGGAAAGTTAGCAGTGGTTTGTTTGTTTGTTTTAACTTGGTTAGGCTTTGTCTAATTGTTCCAGTCAACATTTAAATGGTTCATATGGTTCACCTGATCTCTGCTTTGTGTCAGGGAGATTTTATCTGATCCTGATCTCATTCCCATAGAAGAAGCTGCTTACTCCTTGTGCTCCTGGCTTAAGCCATCTTGATCAATTGTACTGAAAACTACTTTTGGGGGAGGAGCAGAAAAGGTCTGCTTATAAAAGTCTGTTGTACTTCTGCTGTATATTGTTATTTTATTACTGTGATCAATCTTATATAGCTTCTTTTATAGTCAATACAATTACATTTAATCTATTATTAGAGAGATTATAGATTAAGAAATATTCCCTCTATTTAAACCAAGAAATGTCTTTAGAATCAGACTTTTATTTTTTGAATGGGTCTGTGGTACCTTTCTGTCATGGTTTTAGCTGGGAAAATCAAGGCTGACCCAACCGTAGAAATCTTAGCAATGGTTTATACGCAGGTACCGCCATGTTTGCTGTTGAACACAGCGTAGATACTTCTGAAAGAATGAGCTAGGTTCTTCCACAAAATGGAACAAATGTGGGGAAAAATACAGAGAAAAGAAAATATTGCAACACTTTAAAAATGCACACAGTAAGAGAGTTATTTCTTCTCTTTGTTTATGCTGCCTCTTGCTTGTCAGCACAAGGTTATGACAAGATGAAGGGATATGTAATGAATTGAGCATAAATGCAGAGATGGGTATTCATCTTGTCTCTAGCCTGTGACGGGACATGTACATTTGCAAGAAACTATGATTCCTAAATAAAATAGGAATGGGACTGTATGTACGCTATCTTAAAAATTACTGATTTACAGGACTTTGTGTGTTAGTGGTTTCAGGGGCTAAGCTGGGGTTGTTGGCTAGAATAATTACATGCAGGAAACTGCCAAAAGGCCAGACAAGGTGAAACAAAGCGAACAGAAGGCTTGTCTAGAGGCAATAACAGTGAGAAGTTAGGAAAGTTGTCAAAACCCAGGTTGTGCAATTTTGTTGGCTATCATAATTTATAAATTAGTGAAAAGATATATTTTGAGGAAGAAGATGGGCTCGTCTTAGCAATGATTTTGTGAAGAGCGAATTAAAAATGCTGTTTTATATTATGTTCACCTACATGTTCATCATGTCAGAAGTCTGACATCTGCAAGTCTAGATGGAGGGTTCGGGAGTAAAAAACAGCTTATTCAGCTACATACAGGCATCCTCTGTAGTCTGTTTTCAGAAGGTTGATGGTTCTAGTGATTAGATTAGGTGGGAAAAATGCTCTCTTGGACAAAATGAGCTGGCCTTCCTTTACACTACTGTATAACTTGTGGACTCGATATGTGGGCTTGGGGGAATCACTTCCCTCCCCTTTTCAGAGCTGTTATTGATGTCAGTCAGGGGTCTTAAGATGCCACTCAGATGACAGACCCCAGGGACGGGCCATGCTGCCCCCGAGTGTGTCACCCTGCTGGTCTCCTGTTGCCTTTGAGCTACATTGGATTAAAAAGTAGAACCTAGCCACGGAGTTGAAATGCACTGTATTCTATGTGTGGATGTGTGTAGTCTGTTTTCCATCTGAGTTGCTCCAGGGCAGGCCCCAGTGGAGGCAGAGAGGAGAGGGGAGGACACAACACTGATGAAACACCGGCTGTGAGGCCTCCACTGTTTTCAGCCACAGGTTGTTGCTGCGACAAGACCCGGGAGAAGCAAGCAGCGTCTGTTGGTGGGGAGGTGGAAATAAAGCAGAGGACAACAATTCTTAGAAGATAATTTATTAGATGGCTTTGACCCTTTTTCTCCTGGTTCTTGAATGGTTAGTGAACAGAGTGTGAGTTGCATCTGTTTGTTCATTATTTATAATAATTAGTTGAATGGTTTATATGAGGATACCAGTCTGTGGATTTGCTTGTGAATGACACACCAGAATTACTGCTTGGAGAGCTCACTGCTAATAACGTGCTATTTCTCCTGGCTCACCTAGGGCATGGTGGTTTTTTCATTCCTGGACTGGAGGACCTCCACATCTTTCTAAATGATGCTTTTCTCTCCTCAGCACCTCATATTCAAATACTCATGTGCACATACTACCACATCAGTGCTTTTCCCTTCTTTTTTTTTTTTTTTTTTTTTGCAAATATCCTACTGAACAAGCTTTTCTTTTTTTCACTTATAGACGCACATCAGAAGTGAGGGAGTTCAGGAATGTTATCTATTTCAACAACAGATTACAA
This sequence comes from Sula dactylatra, assembly GCA_013389905.1. Taxonomy (NCBI): domain Eukaryota; kingdom Metazoa; phylum Chordata; class Aves; order Suliformes; family Sulidae; genus Sula; species Sula dactylatra. The sequence continues at coordinate 4,581 of WEKW01031058.1, forward strand.
TTTTTTAAAAAAAACTTCTTCAGTTTTGCAGTGCTTGCCTTGTGCTAGTAAGTTATTAGTAAACAACATTTTATGCAAGGAATAAACAGTACTTCACAGATAGCTCCTCTGGGGGTAGATGATGTGAGGCTATTTTGAACCATTTATCAAATACCTTGTAGCTTTCATTTCAAGGCAAAGACAAATTACTGAGAAAAGAAAGCACATTCTCACTTAGACATCTATATATCAAATAAAAATGAAAAAAAAAAAACCTTGATGCTTTTGCCTGCTCTTGTTAACTAGGCTTATTTTTTTCTTTTTAGATAGATAAATATATTCTCTTGCTGTTTGAGAAGACCTGTCAAAGTCTATTCCTTTATTCTTATGTTCACAGGAATATTTCTGTGGATTTTTCTGAGATTCCTTTCTATTTCTTCTGTCATTAGAAACAGCAGCATATAGCACTTTTTACATCTTCCTCAGATACTAATTGCCTGTTTCTTTCCTCAAATCAGTTTTACGTACCTCACTGACATCTGCAAAAGTATTCCTGATTTACACAATTATAAGTGAGATGTGAATTAGAGCCTACAGAAATAGATTTTTGAAGCTGGAGGGAGTTGTGATACAGCAATTAAATTCAGTCATTTAAAATTTTCATTAAAATGTTGACTTTTATATTATTCATTGTCTTGGCTACTTGACAAGTCACTTAATTTCCATGTCTTCTTCCCCACCCCCAGCCCCATTTTTATAGTCATAAGAACATTCCTAATATGTCCACTTACCTTATAGAAACATTGTCAGGATTAATTTTTCTAGAGCAATTATATTAATTAATTTCTAAGTCCTTTTTTTAAGAGGTGCTAGCCCTCCTTTCCCTTATTTCATTTTCTTAGGAGTTAACATTGGAAACAGAGTGTCAGAAACATGTTACCAGTTGAGCAAAAGGGAGTACTTTTTCTTCATCACTGTAATATACTCACATCCACTTCTATTAGCCCACTACTCAGAGGTTACCAATGCATCACTTCTCACTGTGCCACAGGCCAGGGGGTTTTCATTATTTCCCTTTTGTTAAGCATTCCTGAGGATTTCTCTTTAGGCTGTCCTTCACAGCTAGTGATGTGCAATTGCAGAGGTTGCTGTAGTATCCTGAAGGATGGACCTGTGGAACTATAATTAGATTTTACTTGGTGATTTTGTTTCACTGAATATATAAATAAAAAAGCATGAGCAATTACTTTGCTATAAGCCCAAAGGCATTGACCAATATGCAATGGTATAGCCAGCTGCTCATTAGCTGATGCGTATGCCTCATGCAGTGCCAGTCATCATGCTATTAAGTGAGAGGTGAAAATTAAAGTGTCTTGTATTTCCACTAGTCCCTGCAAACTGCAATTAATCAGGGGCTGTTCTGAAAACGCTAAAAGCTTTGTTCTTGAAGTTTTGCTTTTGCACTTCCCACTTCTCCCTCTGCCTCCTTCCCTGGATCCCAGCAGCTCCATAGGGAATGATGTCTGCTGAGAAGCAGAAGCAAGTCATTTCTCTCAGCCTCCCACTTCTCCCAGTCTTCTGTTGAAGGATTTATTTTCTATTTCAGCAGGCATGTGTTGAACTTGAGAGCCTTTGGTTTCCAGCTGATGCAGGGGTCTAGAAGGGCTAACCACACTGTAAGCTTGAGTTTGGCAGGGCTTTAAAAAGTGATCTGGAAGGAGGCCACTGAAGTTAAAATAATAAAATTTCCTTTTTTACAAGCTGGGCAAACTGCAAATTCAAAACCCGCGTTTGGCTGCAGCTTTAATCTATTGAATGTCACTCAAAGCAGCATTTCCTGTTTTGCATAAGGGAGAGGCTCAGGTGAAAAAGAACCAACTTTCTTCATGCCAGCTTTCATGCCACCAGAGGAAGGCTCTTCCTCAGTCTCAGGAGTCTCAGCTAGCCGGGGGATCAGGACCGGGAGTAGCCAAGGGAAGTGGCACAGGTCTAAACAGCTGCTGGTGTCTCACCCTTTCTGCCCATGGGTGGTGGGAATGGCAGTCTTGACTCTTTGGAGCCAGAGAGTCCAAGAGGTCTCAGCTCCTGATTCTTTTAGGGAAAAAGATAAATCTAGGCAGAGTCTGAAACTGGTATAAAAGCCCAATTAGCTCTTCCCTGCTCTATGTCACTCTTTAGTGGTGTGCAAGAGTCTTGAATTCATGAGACTGAGGGGGTCTTGTGAGGAGTCAATTGACTGCGAGGAAGAGGGATTTGGGCCGGATGGAGTTTTATGCACTGGCAGCCAATGAGCTGCAATGGTATGAACTAGAGGGGAACTGGCTGAAAAATGAGGGATTTTGGTAGCTGTGGTGACTGACAGGGATACTTGAAGCAGTAGATTTCTTTCTGTCATATGACATTCTCACAGTGTTACACACTAGCCGTGCCTCTCTTCCACCGGTGTTACATGGGGAAGTAAGTGACACAAGGAGTTCAAGAAGGAAGCCTTGACCTTTCAAGCACAATGCTAAGCCTACCATCTTTTTATTGATGTGGTCAATGATCCAGGTGTTTTACTAGCAGCAGTTCTGGGAGAACAGGCACACTATATAGCCGACTCTGTGAAAAGAGTCGCGGTTTAGATCCCAGTGTGGAAATTGCAATAGCTCTGCATCTAATTATATAAAGGGAGAGACTTTAGAGCTCCAATCAGTTGCTTATCAGACACATTAGTTACACCTTTTGTAACCAGTTCTTGTGTATTTTCATAATTCTTACTCTTTGCTTAAGATCTTCTTAGGTTGGTTTGTTCTGATTTCCCTTCAAGAAGGATTGAAGTTGGGGAATGTGTTGTATTTCTGAAAATGAAAGGGGCATGAAGATATTTCCAAATGCCCCAAACTCACAGCCTGCTCTTCCTCTCTGGCTGCTTTTTCAACGATTTTTAGGCAGGCCTATTGTTCCCTCTGCACTGTCAGGTTGGTCCATCAGGTATCATCGTCTAAGTTGTCAGTCAACAAAATTCACGCTGACTTGTCCATGGACTGGACCATCAACCAACTGGACCTGCAGGTATTGGAGGGGTTTCAACTCTCAGTAACTGACCAGCTGTATTCTATACAGCTCTCAAAGTTCAAGGCAAGGAACCCTCAGGTTACTAATACCAGTGTTTTGTATCTCACTGCAGTCATCTCTGTGTAATAAAATCTTTTTTAAAGTAGAGTTTTGGTGTCAAACAGAGTCAGAGTTCAATATCACAGTGGAGGAAATTAGTTCTTCTGAGGCTAATTGTCCCAGTTTTGGCTGGGATAGAGTTAATTTTCTTCATAGTAGCTAGTGTGGGGCTATGTTTTGGATTCGTGCTGAAAACACTGTTGATAATGTAGAGATGTTTTAGTTGTTGCTAAGCAGTGCTTACACTTGTCAAGGACATTTTCAGCTCCCCATGCTCTGCCGGGTGCACAAGAAGCCGGGAGGGGGCACAGCCAGGACAGCTGACCCCAACTGACCACAGGCATTTCCCACGCCACATGACGTCATGCTCAGCATATAAAGCTGGGGGAAAGAAGAAGGAAGGGGGGGATGTTCAGAGTGATGGTGTTTGTCTCCCCAAGTAACTGTTACGCATAATGGAGCCCTGCTTTCCTGGGGATGGCTGAACACCTGCCTGCCCATGGGAAGGAGGGAATGAATTCCTTGTTTTGCTTTGCTTGCATGTGCGGCTTTTGCTTTACCTATTGAACTGTCTTTATCTCAACCCGTGAGTTTTCTCACTTTTACCCTTCTGATTCTGTCCCCCATCTCACCAGGGGGGAGTGAGCGAGCGGCCATGTGGTGCTTGGTTGCTGGCTGGGACCGAACCATGACAGACTCAGTGTTCAATATCACAGTGGATGGAATTCATTCTTCTGAGAGCTAATGAACTTGGCATCAGTGATGATGGCTTTTGTGTACACCTGCCTTGTCACTGGGCGTTACAGTTTCGGCTACATATATTCTGCTGTTCACTTGACATGAAATTTGTGTCCAGGAATTCTCGAGGAACCATAGGTTACTGTAGTGCATAGTTTTACGAGTTGCATAAGTAAGGGTTTACACTTAAGAGTTGCTGGTGCTGTCACAGGCTAGTTTACCACTCAACTTCTATTTAAGCACTTTTTTTAAAAAAAACCCAAACAAACAAAACTAACACAAACCTCAAACATAGCAAGCAGTTAATAACATCACCCTGAGGCAGCTAATTCCTTAGTAATGATAAGAAATTCTGCTCTATCTGCAGCTGAGATAAGGACCTGGATCCCCATTCTGTATTTCTAAGATTAAAATCACCTTTGTACTGCATTTTTCTGTCATGTTCCCAGCTTAGGAAGGAGCAGAGATTTCTTTTAAAATACAAGAACTTCATAGTTTTTTGCTTGTTTTTCACTAAAACATTTCCTAGTGAATGATTCTTTGCTAAAAAGTCTATGAAAGAGGTTAAAAGATTTATTTTGGGGTTTGTTTTTAATCCTGGGATCTGCTCCTTGACCCAAGAAAGTCACTTGCATGCCCTCCACTCTGTGGAAGATTGACTCACCAGCACTATCTCATGGAGGTCAGTGGCTGCCTTATGTTTCCATGCCAAAGCATCCTCCTGGATCAGGGTCAGGAGGGACCAAACAGCCTTGGAAGGTGGTAGGATTAATTAATCAGCCAAGGGAATTACAACAGGAAGCAACTAAGTGCCAGTTAGTGGTAAATCTGCTCTACCACATGATGAGAAGTACTAAGCTATTGGCTTGACATAAAACACATCTAAGAGCAGTGTATATGGAGAAGATTTTTTTTCCACCTGTCCTTTTTTTTTAAAATGAATTGTTTATTTTTGTCCAACGCTTCAAAACTGAATGGGAAATATGAAAACAAGTATCTCTCTAAGGGAGATATTTCTATGGAATTTAGAGAAAGAAAAAGAAATGTTATGTTAAATCTGGTGATTTCAGTGGTGTCTTTCTTTTCTTTGATGATCTGTGGAATAAACAGTGTTTTGTCTTGTGGATGACTACAGCTCAAAGCTGGGGCATGTTGGTTTTAATAAAATGCATCTAATCCATAGAGCCATTTTAACATCTGGAAAGCAACTGTTGAAAGCATAAAGCCCGTCTAATCCTGTGAGCTGCTCAGAGCCTAGAAGAGGAGCTTTTTCTTTATGGAGAGCTTTAAAGCCACAGCTAGGGCATGAACTGCTGAGACATTTAGTCTGGTGTGCTATTCAGGGGGTCAGGGTTATCTACCGGGTGCTGGATGAAAAATGATAATAGCATTGCCTATCACATTCCTCATCTAACATACACATAACTAGTATATATTTAGAGACAGAGAGTGACAATGAGAGTAAGAATATATAAGCATCCTTTTTAAGAATACATAAATATAAAGTGTAAAAATATGTATAGTATTTTCCTGGTTAATGAAAAGGACCTTGATCTTCTCAGCCATATATTCGTAATCTGTGGATTCAAGAAAACTGACCCATTAGTTGGCTGGCATGATATTTTTTATTCTTACTCTACAAATGTAAAGCCCTTTGTTTTGGCATTATTAAGCCACAGAACCAATAGATTGTTGGGTTTTTTCTTCCTCAAATAACGCAAAGTATAAATGAAATATCATTTTGTTATATTCCTAGCCTGTAGTTATACATATGTTCTTTTTTGGGCAGGTATTTCTCTGAAATGTATGAATGAGAACCAGAATGACATGAAGTACTTGTTTTTAAAAAGCTGTATTAGTGAAACCAAAATGTTTTCATGAACTCAAACTCCTTGAAGCTACTTACAGTCAAATTGACAAGCTCAAGTACATAAGTCCTATCCCTAGCTTTTGCAAGGTGTCCGTGGTTTCACAATATCACCTCATTAAATCTTTACAACAGAAGCTGCTTTCTTCAGACTTCTGAGTATGTTCACACGGAACCCACTGGTGTGATTTTAATAGAGTACAGAGATCACAGAATAACAGAATGGTAGGGGTTGGAAGGGACTCTGGAGATCATCTCATCCAACCCCCCTGCTTGAGCAGGGACACCTACAGCAGGGTGCACAGGACCACATCCGGGTGGGTTTTGAGTATTTCCAGAGAAGGAGACTCTACAACCTCTCTGGGCAGCCTGTTCCACTGCTCTGTCACCCTCACAGTAAAGAAGTTCTTCCTCACATTCAGGTGGAACTTCCTGTGTTCCAGCTTGTGCCCATTGCCCCTTGTCCTGTCATTGGGCACCACTGAAAAGAGTCCGGCCCCATCCTCTTGACACCCACCCTTTAGGTATTTATAAACTTTGATAAGATCCCCCCTCGGTCTTCTCTTCTCCAGGCTGAACATACCCAGGTCTCTCAGCCTTTCCTCATAAGAGAGATGCTCCAGTTCCCTGATCATCTCAGTAGCTCTCTGCTGGACTCTCTCCAGTAGTTCCCTGTCCTTCTTGAACTGGGGAGCCCACAACTGGACACAGTACTCCAGATGTGGTCTCACTAGGGCAGGGTAGAGGGGGAGGGTAACCTCCCTCGACCTGCTGGCCACACTCCTTTTAATGCACCCCACGATACCCTTGGCCTTCTTGACCACAAGGGCACAGTGCTGGCTCATGGTCGACTTGCCATGAATGTCCACCAGCACTCCCAGGTCCTTCTCAGCAGAGCCGCTTTCCAGCAGGTCAACCCCCAACCTGTACATGCCCATGGGGTTGTTCCTCCCCAGGTGCAGGACCTTGCACTTGCTTTGGCTGAATTTCATTCCGTTCCTCTCGGCCCAGCTCTCCAGCATGTCCAGGTCTCGCTGAATGGCAGCACAGCCTTCTGGTGCATCAGCCACTCCTCCCAGTCTGGTATCATCAGCAAACTTGCTGAGGGTACACTCTGTCCCTTCGTCCAGGTCATTGATGAATATGTTGAACAGGACTGGACCCAGCACAGATCCCTGGGGAACACCGCTGGTTACAGGCCTCCAACCAGACTCTGTGCTGTTGATCACGACCCTCTGAGCTCTGCCGTTCAGCCAGTTCTCAGTCCACCTCACTGTCTACTCATCTATCCCATACTTCCTACGCTTACCTATGAGGATATTATGGGAGAGAGTGTCAGAAGCCTTGCTGAAGTTGAGGTAAGCAACATCCACTGCTCTCCCTTCATCTGCCCAGCCAGCCATGCCAACATAGAAGGCTACCAGGTTGGCCAAGCATGTCCCCTTGGTGAATCCATGTGGACTACTTCTGACAACTTTCTTTTCCTATACCTGCCTGGAGATGACCTCCAGAATGAACTGTTCTATCACCCTTCCAGGGATGGAGGTGAGGCCGACTGGCCTATAGTTTCCTGGGTCCTCCTTCTTGCCCTTTGTGGAGACTGGAGTGACATTGGCTACCCTCCAGTCCTCAGGCACCTCTTTTGTCCTCCATGACCTTTCAAAGATGATGGAGAGTGGCTTAGGAACAGCATCTGCCAGCTCCCTCAGCACTCGTGGGTGCATCCCATTGGGGCGCATGGATTTGTGAGGATCCAGTTTGCCTAAATGATCTTTTACACAATCCTCCTCAACCAAGGGGAAATCTTCCTTTCTCCGGATTTTCTCTCTCACCTCTGGGGGCTGAGATGCCTGAGGTATTTGAACCTTTCTGACCAGGCCTGAAACCCAAAGAAACTGAACAAATACTTGGGCAGGTTTTCCAGTATGTTTTAAAAGACAAACTCACTGTCACAGTGCTTAGAGGGACACTGATGTCAGGACTAGGTTGTGCAGGCATTGCCCTACATCATTATAAACACTGCAGGAATGTCAGTGTTACTGGTCTGAGTTTTATTGTCTACCCAATGGCAGAGATCCTAGGATGTCTTGACAACTAATGAAGAGAGGCGCTTGTAGAGGTGGCTTCTCAGTCCTATTTTAGCTACACAAAATGTTCCATGGGCTTAAAATCTTTCTCCGTTGCTTACAGAGGGAGTGTTAAAGTGACCGGGCTCACAATCCAGGAGGCTCTGTAACGTCCCTAAAGTTAGGTAGAAGGAATATGGCCCATAGAGACGAGTGAGGTGGCATCAGCCACATCAACTGCAGGAGGCTTACTTTACTTAGCAGTTAGGGCCCACTGGATAATTACAAACACCTCCTCTTTCCCACTCTCTTTCCATCTTCTCTTTCGAGTGAGAATTTTTCCTTACTTCTCTGGGACCTTGAAGTTATCATGTTTTCATCTCCATTGGCAGTGGTGTTGACGGGATTAGAAAGTACATTAATGGTTGTTTTGTTAAGCTGTGCAAATATGGTATTAAATAATGTGCTCCATTAAACCTAGTCATTACCAAAAGCTTGCTATAGTTACTAATTTAATCAAATCTGTTAGGGATTTTTGTTCTTGTTTATCCAAACAGTCTCAGGCAATCTGGTCAGAAATTCAGTTAATGAGCATTCACTCCATTATAGGAGAGCCTTTCTTCATTTTTAAAAATCAGAATCAAATTCTGTCAGGTTGATTTTCAAAATGTGATAGCGACAATGGAGTTTTTTAGAATGGGAGACTGGAGAAAGGAATATCCACACATTGACATTAGTTTTGCCATTGATTTGCTAGGTGACCTTAGGCAAGTTGCTTTTCTCTGGAAAGTATCTCTAAAAACAGTGCTGTCAAATCTATGGTTGCCTCAAAGATTTATGTACCATATGTCCTGTCAAATAGAGTAAGGAATTTATCTGTCAATCCTGGAAAGTCAACCTTGGTTCTGAAATTCAGGTAGGATCTGACTTGTCGCTGGTAGTTAAGTTTCTGCAGGATGAATTAAATCCTTATTTGCACCACTGCAACTACAACATTTGCAGACTTTTGTATACAGGTAATGACTGTAAGCGTTCAATATATCAGAGAGAAGAGAAAGACTATGTGTCTTTTCTCTTTCCTTTGTTGCCTCTGTAGAAATAACAGGAAAACTGTAACTACATGTGTATGTGAAAAGCAATTGGTTGCCTTCTGCCCTGACCGAAGTCAATGCAAGTGTTGCTGTTGCTGTTAGTCGCATCCTAGATCTGTGAAGACAGACACTGTCATGGTGATGGTTCAGAAGGAAGATATGATTTTTATACAATCCCCCTTCAGCGCTGAAGCACATCTTCAATTTGCCCCTTCCTTAGTTTTGTCAGTGGTGAGATGGTTCTAAGACTGATAGTGTTTTAAGCTAAGTATTTGGAAATGCATTATGAGTTTGAAGGTTGTCTGAAGTTTTGTGTGGTGCTGAAGAGCACAAGCCTGAAACATGTAAGTGGACAAGAAAGTGCACGGCAAGGTGCATGGAGCTGATGAAACCTCTCTGGAAAGGTGCAGTTTTGCAGAGATTCACACTGAAAGCAAGACACTTGGAATTTCCTGTGTCTTTATAAAATAAAGTGACCACTTATTAGAATTTTAGTTAAAGATTTTTCATCCAAATTGAAATGTATGGTGAATTCAGTGTGGGTAAATGTTACTTGTTAATTGTATGTAAGAGCTGATTGTTAATGCTGTCCTAGGTTAAGATACCAAGAAGCCATAAGCTTGATGGGATCAAAAAAAAAAAAAAAAAGGATTATCCACTTATCTCAATAGCAAAACTACCCACAGTTGTATTAGGGAGGATTAAAAATGCAGAAGGCGTATAAACCATTGAGCTTTGGCACATAATGAAAACTCTTGGTGAAGGAGTTAAGAAGCAACCTCCCTCACATGCACTTTATTCTCTAATTGTCAGTGAAAGCATTGACTATGCATGTTTCTATATTATAACTGTTTTGGCTAGCATGGAAGTAGTTATATAGTCTAAAAACCTATTCACCTTCTGCATTTGCACAAGTGGATGTGTTTGATTTCCAGAGAGTCACAGAATGGTTGGGGTTGGAAGGGACTTCTGAAGATCATCTGGTCTAACCCCCTGCTCAAGCAGGGCCATCCAGAGCAGGTACACCAGGATTATGTCCATGCGGCTTTTGAATATCTTCAAGGATAGAGAACTTTTTAATGAATTTTACAAGTACCAGTGAAACTACAGCATGAAAGACTTGAGAACTACTTGTCTTAGCTATGAAACATCCAGCTACAGCCAAAGATGATAGCCACAGCACAGATTTATTATGGCAGTCCCTCTGTTGCTGCAAAAGTCAGGGCATTCATAAGTAGAGACTTCTATAATACTGTTAAATCGACCCTTTTGCTCTATAGTAAACATTTAAAAATGCACACCAAACTAGAAGAGTGATATAACTGCTCATGGCAGTGGATAAAATGTTGTTATTACATTGAAAGTAGAAGGCACAGACATAGTCGTAAGAAGGTGAACATTGAATATTTTTGCAAAATCTCCTTTTATAGCAATTTAGCTGTAGAGTTCACAAAATGCTCCACACAGGGAATGCTTCTCTCTGTTAAATGACTGAAGAAGCTTTATAGATGTGGTCATACACCTTGGGAGAATTCAGTGTACTGTGTAGTCACCTCTCACTCCTAAGTGGAGCAGCAATAACTTCATGGCAGTCAGTGAAATGACACAAATAAAGCTCGTGATGGGAAGAGGAGAACCAGGCCTATTTTAGTGTGATTTTTATGAATCTTATTAAAAACAATACCTCAGTAATGCTGGTGTCAAAAGTTGTTACCCTTTCTAATATTTTATGTAGAAGGCAGGGGAATTTATCAGTGAATCCCAAAGCTTTCATACTGAAGGATCCTTCCAGGTTGAGAATAATGTTTCTGGTTACATTTTCAATACAGACCGGGTTTAGGCCTCTGCACCTGAAAGTAATCTAAGACTTTGTGTCATAAAACAATCTTGTGATTATTTATTATAAACATTGGAGAAGATGACACTTTTCTGGTTTGAGGAAAAACTTTGTTATCAACTATGAATCATTCCTGATGTCCAGAAATGGCCTTTTCTTTGTCACGCAAAAGTCTGACCTGCTTCTGTGCCTTGAAAAAAACCTTGTGTTTTTTGAGAAGAAATGCTGGAATAATATGAAGTCCTATAAAGTCTCCTGAGACATCATTCCTGGCTATCACATATATGGAATAGGATCCTTTAGGGATTTTGACCACAAAGAATATAAGAGGAATAAAAGGAGGCATATGTCAGTATCAGCATTTCGCTACATCTTCTCTTCACCCTTCTCCAAGGAAACATGTAGGCTGGAGTTCTCCAAAATTGCTTTAGAAGAGAAGGGAGAGAAAAGATGTTGCATGGAAGAGTTTGTTTTCAGCTTTGGTATTTTAAGGCAAAAAAAGTCTAGGACAATATATATAACAACGCTGCTGAAAGTCTTTGCAGAGCCAAGCACTGAGAAATTAGGAATGCCAGCTATATTTTTCTATGCAATTTTATTTTTTCCTTCTTGTATGTGTCCATGATTGTTTGCAGTTGCATACTGACAAGAACTTAAAATCTTTTTGTCATAGTTCTCCCTCATTCTGTAAACAGGTGGTACAGCTGAATTTGAAACAAAAACTTTCAATTTTTCTACCATTTCCTTTTTGTGGGTAGGATAAAATTATGAGTTTAAATAAAACTATATCCTAAGTATAAAAAAGAAAAGAAATTCATCTGATATTATGGTCTAAATTCCACTTATTATTAAAAGATATATATTGAATTAGCATAGAAAAAAGCTGCTGTATACTGGAAGAACAGAAAGAATTAATGAGATTTTTGCTTTCTTTTGGCTAAATTTCTTTATCCTGTCCTTAGCCCAACATCTTTCCTCTGAGTATCTGCAAGCATATGTAGGTTTTATGTTGAGACTCCTACCTTATCCTGATTTCAGATGAGTCTAAGATAAAAATGTTTTCACTTCTTTAATTATTCTTACCATGCACTATGAATTGGCAATTCAGTGAGCGATGTCATGAGAGAAAGGATCACAAATTTCCTTCCAGAGACAGTCTTTTATTAGTGTGTGGCATATTAGCTGCCCACGAGTCAGTTTAGTTCTTTCTGCTCATACTGTACATGTTCTATGTATAAACATAAACTGCCAGTTTCCAGGGCTTCCTGCATGATAAATTTGGCTAGATTTAAACTCAAACCTAACAAAAGCAAGAAGGGCATAACAGCACTCACATGACCATTTTTAACACATATAGCTCCAAGTCAGGAATTTCCTTCTTGCCTCCTTGAAGGAATTACTTACTTTGCTTCCTCTGGCAAATGCTGATATATTGCACGCCTGCAGTGAAATATTGCTCTCAATTACCCAGCCCAGAGGTATCTGGAAATTGCACCAGATAAAGTGATAGGCAGAATCAAACTGAAATGCATTTTATTTGGGTGCTGTAAGCATGTCCTTTAGCAGCACCATTGACGGGAATTCTGTGCTGCAGAAATGTTGACTCTCTACTACAGCAGTGATTAAATTGAGTGGTGTTTTTTGGCCCAGCTGGAGTAATATTTCTTCCTCTAGAAGTGATTAGCCTCAGGTTTCGTGCCACATATCTTCAGAGGGCTTAAAGGAATCTCCCAATCAGAAGGTTCAGCACCCTATCCTTTCAAAGACCAAGCACTTTATTGATTAAACCCTCCAAAAATGGAAGTGCCCAAAATCCTAATCCCTTCCTGACAATAAGATTATCTTTTGCTTTATATATTGGGATTTTTAAAAATGTGGGCAACTTGCTTAGAAGGAATAAAGCTTTTGCATGGAAGTTTTTAGGGAGTCCTGAAAAACTGGAAAAAATAAGCAGCCCCACAGGTGGTTTCAGTGAATTAGTTCCAAAAGTAAAGTTTTGGAAGAAGATGTACACATCCTTCTTCATCTTCAGTTAACACTGGTTTGCTGTTTGCTTTGTTTCTCTCTCTCCCACACTTACAGGTGTTGTGGGAGGGTTGTAGAGGACAATGACCAAGAATCCTAAAAGGGACCAAGTATTTTAGTGCAGCAAAAACATATTAACTTCTTTTTCTGAGAAACTAGGAATTACATTGTAACTCTTTAAGCCTCTCTGTACATCCGTCAGTCAGTTGACGAGTCAGTCCCACCAAGAAAATTTTTAAAAGGGCCCCAGTGCCATCTCCTTGGGCTGCCATCAAACATTCGTCCAGAAGCTAATAGCCAAGCCCCAGTGAGGTTGTTTTCTCTGCACGTATTGTGCCATGCCAGAATAAATCTCGTCCCTGGCTGGCGTACCAAATTGAAGGAGGCACAGTACCTGGACAAAACAAAGGGTTTTTACAGTGGACCTGCCATAACAACATAGGCATAACAAAATTGATATATATGACTTTATAAGAGCCAGCACTTGGGTTTACTGAATTTCCTTGCAGGCTGTAGAGGAGGCTGACTAAAGTGTGCGCTTCCAAAGGTGTTACATCTTGCTGTCATTACAGAAGAGAGGACAATATGATAAGAGTGTTGAGTGACTTCCATTGGCCATGTTTTGTGAACATTAATCAGGAATGGGTGACAGGTTAACATGAGTTTTGTTGGAGGAGAGGGCATAACATTACTGCAGTGCAAACCATTGTTTCAAATAAAAATTCTTTTTATTTTTTTTTTTTTATTTATTTTTGCATCACAGGCATGTGCCACATTCTTACTTGTCCTCTGAAGAGGGTAACTTTCCACAGATTTCAAGTTGCTCTTCCTAAGGTACTCCAAAATCATCTGAAATGGCTTGATGTGCACTACTGACAGTGAAGGAAAAAGCAAGCTAAGAAGTGATTTTGGTTTCCACCTGGAGGAATTCTGTTTCAAAGAGGCTGAGGAGCGAAAGTGTGCTGGGAAGAGGGGGGCAAAGATCTTGCATATAAGTTTTTCATTGTCTTGAAGCTTTTATGGAATGAAAGAGAAACAACACCTGTTTCCTAGGCCTTGTAAAGGGGTTAGAGTTTATGTGTGCATACCATAAGTGAACAGTTTACAACAGTTTTCCCTGTGTGATGATGTCCTTAAGGGAACCATGTGATAGGAAACACAGGCAGGAATTTTTCTCTCCCAGTTTTTAATTTTATTCAGCAGGGTCAGTCCTCAGAGGACCATGACAATCGTGGGGATTAAGAGCAGATTTCCCCTGGCCTACAGTCATATTAGATCTCTGTGCCCACAGAGGTACTTTGCCCAGTGCTCTTCTGACACGCTTTGCTTTCAGTGCTTCAGTGTGTGTTCAGCTTCATATGAAAGCTTCTGGCAAAGATTTCTGAACAACCTACTGCTTCTCCTGATAGGGACATAGGGAAATCTTAAGCACATCAGGAGAAAAACATCAGTACACTTGTGTTTTATGTCATAAAGCAATATAAAACATGCCCCCTCAGGGGTACCACATTCATAGGCACCTGTACCAATGCTTAGCATGAAAGAACAGAAAACAAGATCTTACAATAATAATGTGGCCCGGTAAGATTGTGATCTAGTGTTCAAATAAACCCAAATCTGCAACTTATAGCCCTAGACCACTTAGAAGTAGGTATGTTAGAGGGGACTCTGTGTGCACTGCTTCAGTTTTGAAAACCAGTACTTTGGAAGTATGGTCAGACTAATGAATAAGGCCTGGAGTGATGGCAACTCTATTCAATTCCCACTTCATCCAGGGTTTTCCTCTTTCATGCAGGCCAAGACAGTCAGTCTGGTCTTGAATCCCAGCTCTCTGTATTTGGAATGAGTTTAATGACCTCATCATAGGATAGAAATAAAAAATCCTCCAATGTTTGTTTGAGGTACTAATATCTAATGCTAATGAAGGCTACTGAAGGGCTTTTATAAAAGAAAGTTTGTATAAGCCATGCATTTTAATACCTCTAGGTAGTGTATCTTCTTCAGACAGAAGGTCTGTAATCAGTTTATGTTCCAGGCAAAACACCTCATAGGTTTTTGTAGTTGTTATCTTAAGCTGGTTACTCATGGCTGAGTTTTTCGAACTTATGCCATGTCTGTGGATAACTTCAGTGTTAGAAAAGCTACGGGCCCAAATACGTTTAACTGTTCCTTCTTCCCATCCCGATTAGACACATACCCATTTTAGTTAGAAATTTCTTTTCATGTAGTGCAGCTGTTTAGGTGGATAAACGATGTTTTGTCTGCCAAAAATAATGTGCGGAATTTCTTGAACAGTCATTTTTTCTTGTGCTCTGGAAAATAACGTTTCCATTGTTAGATCAATTTGAAAGTTACTACCAGTTTCTATGAACACTGCCAGACAGTAAATCTAGAGTGTTGTGTGACTGAACCTTGGCTCCAACAGAATCAAAAATGCTCACTTCCATCATTGGACCAGCTTTTAGCATTTTTATGTAGACCAATTTCTGATGTTGTAGGCCAACACAAACAGTAAACACAAACTCACAATTTGTAGCCCGTTCAGGTAAAAACTAGACTGAGAGCAACCCTGTTTTATCGTCTCCTGGCCTAAAACAGTTCTTGTTCTGAACCGTCGTCAGTGCTGACAGGCAGATTTGCTAGTCCCCTCCAACCCCATTTGACAAAATTAGTAACCAAACAACTTCAGGTGCTTTCTTGATCTAAAGAATAATAAGTATATAGTAAGTAAAAATCCTTTTCACCAAACTGCTTTGATTATTTACACAATTACGTCAGGCTTAGGAAAAAAAATCTGTTCATTAATATAACCATAATGATGTGCTCATTTACATGAAGCAATGAAGACTGGCTCTAATGGATCATACTTGGTTTTTTTTAAAACTCTCTCGCTTTCCATGAAATCATTATGATTATTTTTAAAACAATGCAGTTAGGCCTTTAGATATTTGTTCTGTTGATGTGATTTATTAAAAGCATCCTTTCTCTGAAGCACAATTTTTAATTATCTTCACTGGTGGTGTATCTTTATTGAGTGCTCTAGCTGAGACATGCAGTTATCCCATGCAATAGTCGCACTGAATTTTTGGTTGTTAGTGATGCCTTGTTGAAACTGTTTGGCCAACTGTTACATTGCATCTGCAGGCTGCTTTGTCTGAAGATCCAGAAAAATAATTTCTGCTAGGCTAAAAAGTACAGAAATAAACTGGTAAAATGAGCCAACATTTTTAATTTGGGACTGAAGGCCAAAGCGCTCAGCCGAATGCCCCGTTTGTTACAGTGGGCCATAAGTAGCAGCTCTGGAAAAGGAAGAGAGCAAAGGTAAGATGTTTCACTCCCTGCTACGTTTTGACCTGGAGCTTATATGCTTAGTTGTCTAATCGCAGCAGAGCTGGGCTGCTCTGACCATGAAATCCCTTTGTGGCGAGCCTGCACAGAAATTCTGATCAGATTGTATCGAAGTTTGGATGTTATGAGATTGGGGGCAGGCATATCTCAAAATGCTGCTTGTTTTAGCAGCATGGTAAATTTCTTGTCAGAAATGCAGTTTATTGAAAGAACTTGGCCTAATCAACACAGCATGAGGTTTCCCCCAAGCATCCCATCTCTTGTCTCCCTGTTTATCATCACGCACCCACTGTCAAGCGTTTAGAGCTCTCAGTCCTACTCCTGCTCCCTGTTGGCTGAAACAGCTCCTTGCATGGCCTTGTGCCTGCACCTCACTTCCTCGAGTGACTTCTTGAGGGTTTTCAGAGGTGCAAAGAGACATGCTGAGAGGGGTGGTGACTCCTGTTCCCAGGCTCATCGGTATTTGCCCTGGTGCCTGTGGTAGACGTGAATCAAATTTCATCAACAGGCTTATAGTGTCATTGTGTAAGCTTCCAAATGAAATGCCTAAATCCCTCACATGAAATACATTAATCTAAGGTAATATTATTTACATTTTTTTCATGTCTTGATTTACCAATTATTTTATTTTCCTTCAGATTTTAAGATGGTATATTGAGTTGTTATAAGAGTGATTTGGTTTAATGGTCTTTTTGATTCAGCTGCAGTACACTTTGATTCTGGAGCATTCAGCTATTGAAAGCTTCCCAGGAGGAATCACATGTGGTTCATGGACATGCCCACACGTGCACATGGGTGTGGACACACACACACATTAACACTTCTGGAAACATGAGGCAAGATGTAATTTACCAGGGACAAAACTGGCATGGTTCTGTAAAACTTGTTCTATGACAATAAAAACTTACATGACTAAATAGCTGGTCAGGTTTTACTACTAGCTGTAGCACAGTTTATACTGGAGGTGTGATTCTCTATTTTACACCAACAGGCTACCATCAAGAAGCTCTCAGTTCCTGCAAAGTTCTGATAAAAAAGGATAATCATGTAATGAAAGAATAATTCAGGCTGGAAGGGACCTCTGTTCATCCTTTCTCCTCCTGAGCTCAGGGCTAACTTCAGAGTTAGGCTAGCTTGCGCAGGGTCTCGTGCTGCTGGCTTTCACAAGTCTCCAAAAATGGACATTTCCCAACTGATCCAGTGCTTAACCACTTTCCTGTAAACAGTTTTCCCTTTGGTTGGCCCAAGAACAGTGCATATAAAGTGGTCATGAAAAAATTTAGATAGGAAATCAGATTACTTCAGTGATGTCTGGAACAGTGCTGTGATAGGGTTTGTGGGAGGAGAAAGCGTCCCCTTGACCCCAAGATGCATATTTGTCTGATTGTAAAAGTGATGATATTATCTGTCTCCAATAGCAAAGGACTTGACTCGGTGACCCATTTCAGATTTGAAACCTTGATGTTTTTACCAGTGATGGGTGTTGGATTTGCCGCTTGTACTTGAAATTGTCACCTTTCTGCCACTTCCCTGTATTTATATAGAATTGTAAACATCATACATTTCTTATTATGTACTCCTCTGGTTATATTTCTGTAGGGAATAGGAGCAACCTTTCTCCTTGAATTAATGAACCTATGTCTCTCCAGAGAAATTCAAGAACAGACTGGGCACACAAATACAGCTTATTGTCTAATTTACCAGAGGAGCAGTTAGTCATTCTGTCCCTTCTGTGGGTAGAGAGGACACCTCATACTCCAGGTCTGTTAGTGCAGTAGCTTTTTCAGGCAATTAATTCTCAGGCACACGTATATAATGAAGTCAATATTTTACCTTTTCTATATTTATCAAATGATCTTTCTTTTCTGCTGCCTTACTCCATTGTATGAATGATAAAGTCACTAAAGTCACTCCTGAAGTCGACCTGTGTTTTGTTTCTGGATGCTGATCTAAGGTAGAAGCCTAAGAAGGCATTTGGATCATGAAAGCATTTTTCACTCATCCTGTAGCAGTGACAAGACCAGATGGGCTCTGAGGGAGTGGACTTAAGCCCCATGACTATTGTGTGAAACTTGAGGAACTGTGCGAATTTATAGAGACATATACCTGGGAGAGAGGGACAGAGTGGAAAGGGCAGCAGCCGGTTGTGTTAGTGTCACTTTCAGTCTGTACCGCTGTGGCACCTTGCCCACGTCAGCACCCTTTGCGACGTGCCTGGCTCTGCAGTTACACATATGTGCGCGCATAGTATAAAATTACTTTTTACTCAAAGGTCCATTCTTCGAAAAGAAGAAGGTAAATTACTGCTTTAGGTCCTAGGTAATATGTAGCGATTTAATGACCTTGTAAGAAACACTAACTGTAGTATGAAGCAGAAATTTCTATTCTCTCCATTGTGATCAAACATGCATTATATTTTAAATAGAGTTATTCGAGGGAAAGGATTATTTGCTTGTATTGTAGGAAATGTAAAATTGCATCTAATGAGCTTGTTTTCAATGTTCAGTAATGTATATTGCCATTAGAATCAATGATTTTAAATATTAAACATAGTAATTACACTTTGGGCTGCATTCCATTTAAACTTAGTATGATAGAATAATTTTTCTTACAGAGTGTCAAATTGCCATCAATTCACTTTCTAAAGAGGTTATTGAGTTTTAGGAGACATATACGAGAATAAGGTTATGAGCTGTTTATAGTATGGATATACTCCTACAAAGTATTTCTCAGAAATAAGTTTAAAAAACATGTGATGTGCAGTCAATATCCTTTTTACTGCGTTTAGGAGAGTGGTGTATTTAAGAATGATACCAGAAGGGCTGCTTTGATTGGTTGCAGAAGTTGGAAAATGAGACATGAAATGTCTTGAAAATTAGAAGATAAACTTAGGCTTTCTAACCAAGTTGTCCAAGCACTAGAGGATTCAGCTGTTCTCAGGGAATTTAAAAATTTATAGTAGGTGCTAGCACTCTGGAAAATTAAGTCACTTAACTAAGGCTCTGAAACCCTTGAGTTAGACACTTCCCAAAAATTTTCTTGTATTTATAGGCTCTTACAGAGCCCTTCCACAAAAGTACCTAAGTGCTTTCCAGTGGCATATTAAATGACGTCACTAACGTTTTTAAAAGTTGCAGCAGTAGTTATACCAGAACTACAATGACCTCTATTCTATTTTATGTAATGCAAAGCCAACAATGCACCAACATTGTAGCAGTGGTTAAACCTGGGGGCCAGGAAAAATGCTTTTTTGTATGGACTTTAAAGCAGTTATAAACCTGCAGAAGTGGGTTCAACCAAGTTGGTCACCAGGAGAGTTTCATGACAGGTAGGTCAGACCAGGCAGGGTGGGAAAATGTATTATTTTTTCTGAATCTCTGACTCTGGAAATATGCTAGAGAAAATGAAGGAAAGATTACCTAGAAGAGATATGGGTTTGGTCAGTTTACTATGGAAAATAATTTCTGAATTCTCTTTTATTTTGCTCGTCTTTTCTGTTTGAGGAAACAAGACATCTTTTTTCTCAGTCACTGATAATGAAATATATCTTGAAATGAGGTTTTCTTCAACCTATACAAAATAGGTCTTTTTCAACTCAAAGTCATTGGTCTTTCGATACGTAATAGAAATGAAAATCTATGTCCCCTGGAAAAAGTCAAACATTAGTTTGGAGAAGGTTAATTAGCTGTGGATGTGTTACTGTTTTAAGTTGCAGGCTTTGTCAGGAGGGGAGGCTGGAGACAAAGTGCAATTGTAAATATCCCACGTCGGGATGTCGGGGTGTCGGCTGAGTGATGGCTTGGTTTACTTGTGTCACTAACCCCCGCTTCTCTTTAGTGAAAATTAAACATAACCTGGGGCTTCAAATGTTACAAAGTCATAAAAGGCATGGTAACAATTGCCTGTCATTGTCTTTGTTAGTCCCAGTGTCTGTACTATACACTCAGGCCAAGGATTTAAGTAGAAACTGAGTGCTGAATGGAACTTCCATACCTTTTAGACTCATTTCAATAGAAACAGATGTGTTTGATATTTAGAGTTTTTTCTGCCAAGTGTTCATATTTCATGGCTAAAACTATTTAGAATTTTTATTTTGACTTTTCACAAGGAGTTTATCCTGGTTTTGACCAACTACTATTTGCTTTCTCAAATCATAAGATCAGGCTGTTAAAATGGCTGAAAGAAAGGTCTCTGCTCACGGGATGAAAGAACAAGTGTAGTGTTAGGAACAATGGTGAGAAGGTACAGGTGATAAAGGCCTCATGTTTGGGAGTACAACGACCCAATACCCACTCTTAGTGGGACAGTACAAAGGAGAACATAATTTCTTCAAACCTGTGTGAAGGAAATTTGTTAAAAAAACCAGCAGAAAGAGCATATGTAAAAAACCCATAACGCAACCAGACTGGGAAGCTTTTATCGCTTTTGCTAATGTTGTTCCTGAGTCAGCTGAATGCCCCTCTGCCACCAGGTGATGTCTTTGAGAACTTCCTCCCCTGCCTAGCAGCAGGTTGCTGCTGTTGCCTTTCCAGTAGCAAACAGGTTCGGCGATGAATGTTACACCCAATAAAGATTGGTTTCATGTGGCTTTGTGGCCTGTTAGCAGACGCATATGGCATCCAAAAACATGCAGGCTTTTTTATGTCTTCGGACCATTCTCAGTGTCAACCCTACTTGGAATCCCTGAGGTCTAGTAAAGGTTGTGCTAGTACTGACACCTCTCTCTCAGACTCTTTCTCTATACAGCTACTACTCAAATCTTAGTATAATAAAGATTCCAGCTTGGTTGAAATTGCCTAATTGTTTGAAAAGCTATTCAGAGGGATGATCATATATCACCTGTAAGACTACCCCTGTTTTAAAAGGAAAAGGATAGCATCTTTAATAGACCATTTCGAAAAAAGGCAGAACATTCAACTGAGTCTTTTTTAAGGTTAATAGCATGACTTTTTTATTCTTCAGCTCTTTTAGGTGATCCAATAAAATATGCTTCCTCTCACTATGAGCTTTGTGTTTTGTAGCCTTGAAGCCTCATGGCTGCAGCAGCAGTGATTACACTCAGATTAGTGTAAGGCAAAGAATAATATAAAAACATTTTCCAGGACAAAAGGGACTAAAACTGTTTACTGATGAGTGTCCTTCCCACTGCTTACGGAGGCCTTCTTGGCCTCTAATTGCCCTGCTAACCAGTATATGAGGCATCTTCTATGTAGCTTAGAAGAAATACACCCATTCAATAGGTACATTTCTTTGCTCTGCCTCTCCAAGCTGTCATTACACTTGCTAACCTTCTTCCTTGATCTTTCTCATGCTGATTCTTCTACACAATATTTGCATCATTTTTGATTATTAGAGCTCATAGGTATCTATAATTACAGTTTCTGTCAACACTGCCCTTCAGATTTCTTGTGCTTCTGTGCATTAGTAAGTTAGGAACATGTTTAAAGTTAGACACATGCTCTGATCACACATACCTGATTGAGTATTGTAGTCTTCCTCCTTGATGACTCTTGCAGTAACTTAATGCTTTTATCCATGCTGACTTCTACAGATCTTGTAAGATTTCTTTTATAATGCCTTTTTCAATGTATAGCATGCCCTAAAGTATGAACAGTATTTGGTATGAGTTCTTATTCTGCTGGAAGGAAAGTCAGTGTGTCAACTCTCAGAAGAAACTGGCATCACCAAGTGGAAAATGTCAGCCCTGAGAGGGGACCAGAGAGTCCTGCTACCACTGTCTGTCACAGAAATGCCCTGCCTTTTGCCTGTGTTAGGTTTCATTAGCAGAGTCATTTCTGCTCACTGATGTTAATGCCCTTATGTTAATGCCTACGTTCTTAGACCACATGACAACCCGCCTGATAGTGAAAGAGGCTTGTGCTCATGATGCCAGTATAGAAAGCCAAATGGATCAAAGGACATTCTTCCCAAAAGCTGACCTTTAAAGATCATACAGCTAGTGCATAGACTCTCTTTAGCATTGGTTTTTACACTGCAGCTCAGAAAATTAGAGTTGTACTGTATGTCTATTCCCTTACACTGGTAATCTAGAGTGTGTGTTCATTCCTCTAGGAATTCCAGAGAAATGGGCTATTTGTTACTCTACGCAGAATACATGCTTATTCTTTTCTTTCTCTGGTTTTATTTGAAGGCCTAATTTGAGTAGTTACATCTTTTACACCTGACCTTAAGTGGTTAGGATAGATTCACTCATTTCAGATGCATACCCTTTAGTATGCTGAGGACCCAAATGTGAATTGGCACTTCTGGGGAATGAAATAATCCACCATGGATGAAGTCTTATATTTCATTGGCTTAGAAGTGGAATGGAAAACGAGCAGAGAAATCTTGACTGTGGCATTCCAGTCAAATCACCTGCCTGGCAGGGAACTGATCTTAAACCTCTCATCACTGTCTAGGCCCTCAGGGAGAATTAGGCTTCCAGGTTTGGAAACATGGGGTCAAAGAGATTAGTGCAGAGTTAATAAAAACTTGAATCCAATATGTGAATTCTCTTGGGGTGCCTGCTCCTGCAAAATGCTGTAGCTCCCCTTAAATTGATGTGTTCTAAAGGTCATCTTGATTTGTGAGATCAACATCAACACTTGTCTTTCTTTTGTCCTTTACTCATTTTAAAAAAACTAATACTATGAGGTAGGGTTACAGAAAAGGAGAGGGAAAGGGACAACACCAAGGCATTTTAAGTGCAATTGATTTTTGAGTCAAACTCTATGCCCATGAGCGCAGCAAGCTGTGTCATTATTAGCAAGGGTGTGAGAAGATCTAATATTGCTCAAATCTCTTAAAGTTTTCCGTATTTTGCAGAAAGATAAATCAAAAGCATTTTTTGGTCTGGTGTGAACCACATCTACCTTCTGCTCCTCCTCTTTCTCCTCAGATGGGAGACAAGAAACTTTTGAATAATTTCTTCCAACCGATATCTGTATTGAAATTCTGAACTCACAACACAGGCAAATAATCCGCTCATGAAGATTTTCTGGTTTAGGGTACAAGTCCTTTCTCCCACTGAACGGTTCTTTAGGACTGACCTATCAAAGACGATTCCCTCAGTCTGGGTTCTCCAATGTCAATATGTGTTCAATATGTGTCAAAAGGGAGCAAGCGGCAATCACTTCAATGCAGGGTTCCGCTCTCTGGTGAGGGCCTTCTCTACGTGGACAGGGCTCAGTTTTGATACAGAATTCCACTGCAGGCTTTCTTGACAAAATTTGTATTAGCCTTAGCAGAGGCTTGTGAATAGCTTTTGATCTCAAAGAATTAGTGATAACTGATGAAAGAACATTGTCTCAAGAGAGTACTTAACCACCTCTAGCAGTGCTGTGTTCAATAACTTGCCCTCTTTTCCCAGATAAAATAAAAAAACTCTCTGCTTTCTACAAACCTCACTTGTCAGGTAGTAAGCTATCATGAATGAAACAACATATTAATTAGGTTCAGCTGTCAATATCAAACTGTTTAGTTGTTAATATCAAGAGTAAACCAGGGATAAATATTCCATCCTCGGTAATCTGTAATGATATTAGAATTTTTTTTTGGTTTAATTTTTAAAGTGCATTCAAAGTAGTTTTTTCCTCAGCTGGCCCAATGATACGAGAATGATTCTCGGAGGAAAAGATTGAGTTGTACCGTTGAAAACGTGTGGTGAATCACAGTCATAAAGCTTTGAAAATAAATGCAGAGACTAGCCATGCAGCTTTACAGACTTTACACCAGTTGAAGGAACTTGCCCCAAGTATTCAGACAATACTAGTGTTTTGCTTGTTAATTGAAGCTGACTGGTAGCCAGACTGCAGTGGTGTTAATCTTCTCTGCAGTGATATGTAATGCTAATGCTATTTAAAAAAAAAATCAACAGCATAAAAACAAGCTCTGTAGCTAAGGAGATAAATATTTGTACACAGATATTGTTGTATTTATGACAGAGAGGAGAATGCTTGGAGTGGTTATTCAGAAATTTTACATTTCAAGAAAACGCTGAAAACAGCTTCACTTTTTCCTGTTACTCAGTTTGGATCTAGAGTGGCTTTGGGTCTTTGAGCTGTGTAACTTTCATGGACTGAGTTCAGTTGCCCAGTTTCTAGTGATTTGCTTTCTATCTCCCTGAATCTTATGATAGCTAATACTTTAGGGAAACATTAAAAAGAGCGGGAGTGGGGCTGTGGAGCAGGGATAACCTCTCACCTTCACTGAGGACCCAACCTGCCTGCTGTACACAAATGTATTGCTCTGCTGAGTTCAGTTGGATTACTTGCAGATACTCTCAGGCGTTTTTGTGGTGGGCGCATACAGATATTCCCCCGGAAAGAACAGTGTGGGAGGCCATATTCTGGAAGTGGTCTAGTCCCTTTTCCAAGATTTTACACCTATTTATGCTCCCTGTGAGGTCAGAGGAAGTTAAAATGCATAGCATTGCTCAGAACTAGACTTTTCCTTTGGGCATTATATAAGGGATTATACCGAGGACTAAAAAGTGAAATAACTGTGAGTAGAACAAAGGTTCTCAGACTTTTTCCATAATACTTGGCACATGTTCACAGACAATTTGCAGATGGGAGGAATAGCTTCCCTTGGAAATCTCATGAAGAAAGGCATTAGCTGTACCTTAATATAATTAAACAACTCGATTTAGAGCTAATATTGTGTGACCAAGCAGTTCTTTGTAACTGCTCTGCTGATGACCATAACGTAAGAAAATTTTGGCTGACCTACAGCCTGGCTCACTTGTGACATTTGCCATGGTCTTAATACAGCTTAATATTAGAAATGGTTAACACCTCCCTTCTAGCCTCGGATCTCCTTATGCTCAGGAATTGGTTGCTTCTCCCTGGTCTCCAATGGAAGTAGATTTGGTAGATCTGTGCAAATTTTTAGTTCTAAGCTTGCAAGGAAAAGGACAAAAAAAAAAGAAACAATGAAAAATTAGGTTTGTATCAGTCTATAATGAACTTTTTAGAACAGAACAAAATATGCTTCAGTTGAAAAAAGCATTTTTGTTCATACAAAATGGGCAGTTACAATAAAAGCAGGATAAATGATGAACTGGGTTCCTTAAAATGATTATAATTTTCTTTTCCACCTGTTTCTTTTAGTCAGCAGCCTGACAGACAGCATTTTCCTGTGAAGCTGTACGTGACTGAACCCTGCTCACTTGCTGCAATGACTAGTCAATGGGGTAAAGATAGGAAGTCAGCATCTTGCCCCCTGCTTCCATTGCTTTAATACAAGCTCCTAAAAATAAAACATGTTAAAAGTTTGTGGTAATGATTTTATTTTAGTCAAAATGGTTTGGTGAATTTGATTGAATTTCAGAATTACTTTAGCTACCCTGAAACAGAATTTTTCAGCTAATAAATTTGCCTGGATGCCCTTCTGTGGAACAGCCTGGCCTTAACTTTATTATTGCATTTAGGACTATTTCAAAAAAATAGAGATACATGGAATGAATTAAAAGCAAACCAGCACCAGGCTCTTATTTAGTAAAGGTAACCAGCAGCAGCTGCTGTGACTCAATGAGTCAGAAATAGTTATAGGTACTAGATGGTAAAACAAAGACACCGTAATTTTTTTCACAAAAGTGGCTGATCGTGTGTCAAGGTTTTATTTGAACAACTGTAGTTCTGTTTTTCCAAATGATTGATGCACATAGTACTCTGCATAATATTCTTCACTGATGAATGTTGGTGCCATGAATCAACCGTTCCTCACTGTGCTATTATTGAACATGAATTTTGAATGACTTGTAGCATAGAGCTGCCAGGTACTCCAGTCAATGAAATTAAAGTCAGGAAGAGCCAAAGATAACGTTCCTCCTGCACTGTTAACTCCTGTGGCTTGTGTACAAACAATGTTTCTGCTAACTAGTTAAGGGGTCACACCTCTGGACTCCCTGTACATAGGATGAAGGAAGGAGGAGGCATATGAACCAATGCTTACTGTTTGGATGTGAAAGATTTTTTGTTTTTTTTTCTCTTCCTCCCTTCCTGCACTGGAAAGAAAAGCTCGAAATGGGTAGGAGGGATCAATGGTTTGGCTCTAGGGAGGAGGTGAATTAATCTTCCACATGTGCTGCCTGAGGCTGGAATCAACCTGAAAGGTGGGGGAGCACCTTTCCTAGCTCTGCTCATCAAACACGTGTTGCTGCTCACACCTGGCAGTGCAGTTACACAGAAGAGGGATATGGGAGCACCGAGCCATGCTGTTTCTTCCACGGGGCTGAGGTTGCTCTGTGGATTCCCTGAGCTGGGTTCTAGGATTGAAGGGAAACATTCTGGCATAGGTTAATGCTCTCCACCTGGCTTACAGAGATGAGAAGAGTTCTGTTCAGTGTATTTGTACATCACTGACCTTCCCATCTCCATTCTCACAGCAGGAATGAAGTACTGAACAATACTTCTGATTTTCGACTGCTGACAATCGGGTGAGTTAGTCCTTGAGTTAGTCCTCCCGGAGATGAAAGGGCCACCTCTTGCTCAAGATTCTTCGTAGATCTTGAATATGTAGCTGTGTGTCAGCAGTACCACTGTCAGTGGGAGTGGCATTTATGTGACCTAGCCAGACGAACAATCAATATTTTTTTTTATTTTTGTCTCCTCTGCCTCACTGTTGATGTGGGGAAAAAGGAGGAGGAAACCCTGCTGGGAAGAGCTGTTGGTGCAGTGCACGCAGGCAGACTGACTGTTCCTCAGCTCTGCCATGAAATACAGCCTCATGGAGAACTGATTTCTCCTGAAAGCACTGGTGCCACAGGGGCATTGTGATAGCAAGGGAATACAGATACTCAGTTCATTTTAAGAACCTCACGTACATGTCTGCTGTAGGAGGCTGGGCTCCCACTACAATTAAGAAAGTGAGAGCAGGCACCTATATTGGGCTCTAGCTCTGAATTACCTTGTGGAAAAGGTTATTTTTCTCCATGGACTATAGGAAAAGCTGAGGAAGAGTAGTCTCCTAAGTAGAAGACAAATTTTAGATGACATGACTACTACATTTTTTAATTTTGAACAGGACAAATTAACAACTTGTGATTTCTGCTACACTTTTCTATCTAAAAGCTTCTTTAAGTTTCCTGGGGCAGGGGAGGAGATCAAAAGGAATCATAAATTTAATATATATTCTCTTGGAGAAATGTTTTCATAATAATTGTGTCCCACTTTTTCTGAAAGTTTATAAATTCCTACTCCTCTATTCCTTTTGAATAGTGTTAAAACTTTTCACTTGTATCAAGTCTTTGAAATTAAAAAAATTTTTACTCAAGGTCATGATAGAGGTAACTAGTAAGACGTTGAAGAGGAGTTCCCCTCTCTGTAATATGCCATTTCCCCAGTGCTAAATGCACTTGTAGAGTCACCTCAGATGACAAAATGGGAAAGGAGAGGACTGCGTGATACTAACTGGGAAGTCAGACATGACCATAAATGAGCTCTGAAGAGCAGAAAGGTCAGGAATATTGATGAGCTGAAGATGAGAATTCAGTGAACGATTACGTATTTGTGCTTCAGAAGGCTGATACTTCTTGTTTGTCAGCCTAGTAGTGAGTTTCATAATCTGACATTTAACTCTACAAGAGAATAAACAATCTGTTGAAGACTTGTATAATTGTGTCCCATTAGGGCTGACAAACCAAAGACTTTTAATAACTACTTTAATTAGAATATATGTGAGTTTCTTTTTTGTTAATAATGAATGTTGCAATGCTCTCTAAGGGAGTCTGTTTACCCATCTTTCCCCTCCACCTTCTAGGCATTTACTGGACACAGAAGATGAGCTCAGTGACACCCAGTCTGACTCTGTGACCTTGGAGGTCCAGGTCTGGTTGGCTTCTACCTTCACACAGCAAATGGGGATGATGCTCAAAAGGACAGAGAGAAAACCTCAGTTCAGGACTATGTCCATGCAGTACAAGCTGGCATACTTGTGGAAAGGTGAAGGAGCATATCATTACTTTGTTCTAGCAGCTGCTCAGGTACTGCAGATTGCAGCTGTAGTACTGAATGAGGAATACCTTAATATACTTCTAATGATGTTTCTACACAGGTCTGGAGAGCACCTCGAAACCTGAAATTAAGTAATAGATTGCAACCTGAAACAGCACATACTGATCTGTTCTTAGCATAATACAGATGTAATAGCACAGTGGAAATAATTTTGACAGAGAATATGCACCTCTGCGTAGCCCTAGGTCAGGAGTGACAGCTTTTAAAATTCAGTCAGCCCAGACCAAGCCCTCCCTTGCCCCTGTTTACCTCTTATTTCATAAGAAATACATCTAGTATTCTAGAACTGCTAAGAAACAGAAGAAATTCCTATATCATAGTATTACTGGAATGACCTATAGACCCAGACTGGTGTGAAAACTTTGGAGCTCAGGGAGGATTTCAAAAAACCCATTTTGTCATCCCAGCCTTCTCTGTCGAGATTTGTATTAGAACTAATTGCTAAAACTGATTTCAATTTCTGAACACTTTAAAACATTTAGTCATTTTAGTTTGGACTCACTTCCAGTTTTTTCTTATTGATTATTGCAATTGAATTGAATATTTCAATATCTCTTATTGAATAACCACTCTCTGCCGACATTCTTCCTTCAAGCTAGGAGGAGGGCTGGTGCATGTGAAACTGTCAGCAGACTTTAGGCAGCGTGAAAGACAGCAGGTCCCAGGTCTCTACAGAAAAACTTAAGTCAGGAATGGAAGAGCAGAGTGCCTTTTACTATTCATCAAAATCGCTGTGACAGCCTACCATCCCTCTGTGCAGGAGGCTGGGCCTATCAGACAGTGGACCACAAGCAACACAGACACACAGAAGCCTCCTCCAGCAGGTTTATAGCTGATTTTTTAATCTGTGTACCAAAGTTACTGTACATGCATTAAGAGTGACGGCAAATTGTCATATGTCTAAACCTGACATTTTTCCTTGGAATAGGTCTCTCCTAGGCCTGACAAGCTATTTGTGAATTAACCCTCACTCTCAGTGAGGGACTTGCTCAGCAAGGAAGTAAATGAACTGCAGAGAGCTGGCTGCAGGAGGCTGTTTTCCAGCTGATCTGAATCCCTGTGGTCCAAAGGAGGAAGTGTTCATGTTAAAGGAGAAGCCACAGCACACACCATTCAGGGACTCACACACACACCACCCGAGACTTCAGCTGTGAGGACTGGATCCCTTTGCAGCGAGCAGCTCCACTGAGCTGACAGCTGCCCCTTTTCGACTCCTCACTCACACACACTCACTCTCAGGCGCTTTTTCTCCTCTCAGGCTCAACCCTAGGTTTCCCTGAAGCAGAGTCTCGACACAACGTATGCCAGATGAATTTATTAAGTGGTACAGCAGTAAAGAAGAGCTCGAGGTGGTGCCTCTGGAGAGGGACTCCGAACAAAGAAATCCCTGGGCAATTACACCCTTAAAATCTAAGCTCCCCTCCCCTCACACAATGGTTCAGTCCAATGGCAATATTTGGGTCTGGGGTCTTCTCGTTCCTTATTGGATCCTTTCTCTGCCTCCAGGCAGGACATTCCTTTTCTCATCTTAACGGATGCAGCTTATGCTGATGGTTGTGGCTACCTTATCTGTCTGGTTTGCATGGGTTTCAGGGTCTTCCTTCATGTAGCTAAGTGAAAGTTCAGTATACAGTCAGTGGATGTATGTGAAAGTTCACAGCTTGCAGCCTAAGGCTTTAGCAAGCCTTGCTCCTAATGCCATGTATTGCATTCCATTTGAAAGTGACTTCTATATTCAGATATGATATGGCGCCGGAGGAGGGTTGTGGCTCTCCTGAGCTAAGGGAGAGGGACTCTGCCTGAATTGTCACTTAAGAGAAGGCTGGGGGGAGGAGGGGATAAGAATTTCTGTAATTTGGGGAATTTTGTTGCTTACTTAAGCCCAGTAAAGCTGAGTAAAAAAAACTTAGAACTACCCAACTGCTTGGTGTGCTCTGTAAAATGAGCTGATGGTTTAAGCGTGCAAAAGGGTGTAGGAGTATACCATACACATCTCTTCAGCTGTTGTAGATTGCCATAATCAACATTCCCCTCAGAGTCATGCTAATAAGGACAAAGACTGAGATGACATGGAGTCAAAACTAGCTTTTTTTTGAACTATGTGGTCTCCTTTTTGCTGCTATGGCCAACAGGACATCTGCACTGAGCAACCCAAAGCTGTGGAATCAGCTTGGCAAAAAGAGGTTGTTTTTAATAAAACAATTAAATACTGCAGTTTCTGCAAAAAATGCAGTTGGAGTGGTAGCAGTGCAAGTCCTAGGTGTATAATCTCTCTCACTTTTTCAGTGGCAATTTTTTTTAATTGATTGCACAGTATCTCTCTCTATATCTGTATCTTGGATACCGATTTTTCTACTGCAGTAGCCTGTTGCATTTCTGCATGACATGGGTGTGATGATGTAAGACCTGTTTGCCACAAGACAGGCAATCAGCCTTGTCTCTCATTTGAACAGTGGCCATACATACTCATTCATGTTCGAATAAGTAAGTTTGCTAATTTACCCAGTAATTTGTGGTGATCTGCTGATCAGCAGTGTAGTACTAGAGACGCAACTTCACATTAACTAACTGCTGAAATAGTTACCTGCTTTAGAAGTGAATTTTTCACCCTTTTCTGATGCCCATGCTGTCACAGCAATATGTTCTGGGCTAGCTAATACACAGGCAATGAACACAGAACCTGTGGTCACTTACAATGTCTGCAGTGTAGACTTCTGCTTGTCTGTGGCTACAGAAATGTCAGGTGTGCCAGTAATGTTGAGCAGAATAACATCTATCCCTGAATCTGCTTGTTGGCTTATAAAACAAATGAAGTTTCCAAGGTTAAGGACAGACAGAAAGGCAGGAAACTGAGCATTTAGGAAGAACTGGTGTTTCACTTCATCTCTAGGTTCCCTCAAGCAGTGGAGCAACGGTCAAGTAATAAGGACACAGGATTAAAAAGTAAGACATCTTGGATCTATTTGCAATTACACCACAGTGGGTATATGTGGCATTAGAGCAGCTTATGACACTTCAGCTGAGGCTACAGAGCCAGTGACCTAGAGACATGTAGCACAGAAAGTTTCCTATCCCTCACTTCTCCTGCTCTCCTTAGAGAGATGAAACAGTTTTTCTCCTCCATCACAAGACATCCATGAAGTTCTGCCTCCCTTTAGATCTCTCCCCCATATAGGGGTCACTTCTGTGATAAAGTTAATTTCTTTTTTTAAGGTCACAAAATCCACTAATTTTCAAAGAGTAACTGGTGTTCCTGCAAGCCTCTAAGCC
Organism: Sula dactylatra; assembly: GCA_013389905.1. NCBI lineage: Eukaryota > Metazoa > Chordata > Aves > Suliformes > Sulidae > Sula > Sula dactylatra. The sequence continues at coordinate 35,972 of WEKW01031058.1, forward strand.
ACCTGTGACACTTTCATGCTTCTGTTAGGAGGATTTTTCTCCCTAGTTATTCCGAATAAAATGCTGCTGTCATTGTCAATAGCAAAACTTCTGTTGACTTGACAAGAGCAAGGATTTCTGCAGTTTCACAATTTGGTAAATATTATCTGCTGCAAGAGCATAACATTAACTACAGGAAAAACATATAAAGGAAAAAAACCCTTTTATTTCTACAGGGTAAGATTGCCTTACAGTGAATTAAATTTCAGCATAGTTGAGACATTATTTTCAATGCCATAGGACTCAAAAGTAAATTATTGTATACATGCCAGTGTTACATTAATTTGCTTCATTGACTGACATAAGTGATTACAAAATAAAAACACTCAAAAACAGGAAAATACTTAAAACTGACTGAGTGGATGCTTTGGGCATTATTTCTCTTGCCCATTTTCTAAGTTTGTTGAAGGGCTTCAAAACATGTTTTCTTGGTGGAACTTTTTCCTCTCTTGGTTGTTTCTCCTCTCCAACACCTACTGAAAGAGCTGAGCAGCTGCTATTTATGATTGCTCTTCTGTGACTTCAGCCACAAATCATTTCTAGAGAAGCTGACCCTGCCTTCAACGTATGGGCTCCACACAGGTTGTAAAATCAACTGCTTGGCAGGCAAGTGATTTACAGGTGAAAGTAGAGCTCAATCTTCATCCTCCTTGATATTCACTCACTAATTAGCCTCTCCGTGGACTGTACTTCCACAGGAGGCACACTCAGCTCTGTGTAATGAACACTGTGCAAGTAGCAAGGTTGTCAGGATCAGCCCATGCTGGAGACAGCCAGCACCAAAATATGTTGGTGTCGTTCAGAACATAAGAAGACCTGTAGCTATGCTGATGTATGGGTGACTGACCGCAAGGCGATTAAAGGTCACAGTCCTTTGCATTTGACTTGAAGTCAGATCCTTACCTGGAACATGACCATGACAACAAACAACAACAGTTGATTGGGCTTTAAGAGCCCGGGAGAGTATTTTAATTTTGCATTTTTAGTATTGCTAAAAAAGATGGCAGAATTTTAGATGGACTCTAATCCTTAATGGTACTCAACATTATGTCTAGCCAACCCCCATTTCCTGCACTGAGAGCCAGTTGTGCACATGTGTGTGTGAAATGTAGTCATCTTTCTTTCTCGGTGAAAGTGCCACAAGGAAATGGAGGTAACCTGCAAAAGAGTTTGAAAGTGGAGGGAAACTTTGCTGTACAGACACCAATCTTTCATAGGTGGTTTCAGGAGAGTCATTTGGAAAAAACCCTGTGGGAAGTACATCAAAGTTCTCAGCAGGCAAGAGAGACTGACAGCTGGTCCTGTGCCAGATGCAGCTGTGTGGCTGATCTGTATATCATTCTTCTAGATGTAACCCCTTCAGCACCTTTCCTCTTCGTTGCTAGGAGGAGGAGAGAAAGGTTCATAGCATTTCAGGACCATCCAATTCTGAGATTGGGGAGCTTTATCTTGCTAGATAACGAGTGCCGTCCGCTCCCAGGGCCTTCCCGAAGACTTGAGATTTGAACGCAACCTTCTGCAAGAAGGTTTATACCTTATACTTTAGCTTTATGAGCTGGGAAGTGAACTTTCTCTCCTCAATCTCTTGACTGAGCACCCTGCAGCATTAATATATCATTTACAGCCAACTGGAACTTTCCCAACTGGAAATAGATATTTACTCTTCTGTTATAAAGGTTGGTTTTTTTATATCATTGTTACCACTTAATGTAACATTACTGTGATTTTCTCCTGCTCTGTAGTTTTCTGAAAGCCCTAGTGGACTCTAAAAAAAAAAAAAAGGGAAAATTAGGGTCATGCTGTCTTTGGGCAATTTAAGCTGCAGTAATCACAGTTCAGGATTAACAAACTAAGTTGCTCTTTGGGTCTAGCAACATAGTTCTTCTAGTTAGTTATTATTTTGGTTGATTGAACAGTAAGTGGTAAAAATATGAACACAGGTGCCTGTATGTTTTTTTTTACTGCACTTTCCGTTATCTTGTTTTAAGCATAAGTGAAGCATTGGAGGGCTTTGCTAACAATACAAAGTCACAAGAACTCTATAGGGACGACAAAATCCAGATGTTTTCGTATCATTAAAAAGCGTATCTTTGTTAATCCTTTTTCCCTCAAAGTTAATATTCTTTTTCCTAGATATATTGTTATCTGAAAAGCAGATTTGTCACCTGGTGTGCAATGAGTCAATAATCACACAGTCAAGAGAGACATTGCTTATTTATTTAGGGTTGTGTAAGCCTGCGTGCTAGGTGGTTTTCCACAAGTCAAGCACACCAAAGCTAACTCCTTCATTATATTTATACAATACATTCATACATATGCTGCCTATCTAATACATATTCATTCTAATCCACATAGGTTACATAACGGCATTAAGTCACTCCTCTTGGCTCCACTTCAGATCCTTCTGCGCACGCCTTCCTCTCTTCAGGGGTCCTTGGTGGTCTCTGGTGGTCTTCACGGATGAAGTGCACCTAACCTGCACCCTAACCCTTTTTATCCATATATGGTTGCATGTCACCTAAGGACAACTCAAGGCTATTTTCTCTTGCCAACTCTCCTTTATTTTCTTCCAAAAGGAACATTTGTCCTTGATTAAATGGATAATGCTGATGGCCAGGATATCCTGTCTTTAAGCTTAGGTTAAATATTAAAACATCAAACGCTACATAAGCAACGCTTGATCAAAAAGGAGTTTAGATTTGTGCTAATTAAACATAGACAATACCTCTTCTTTCCAGGGGGGTTGTTCCCTTACAATAGCACATGGGCAGGGAACAGAGAAGAGTAAAATCAGCCACAATAGGGCCATCACAATGTTTCAGGTACTAAAGCAAAACAGGACTCTTATCTTTTTGGATTCAGCCTTTGCTGATTAACTTCTGGTATGCAGAATTGCCATGTTTAGAATAAACAAACAGCATACATGTTCTTAATGGAAGCTTCTTAAACACGAGTCATGCAATACTGATGAGTAAATTAGACTCTGCCTTGGTTAAATGGAATTGAAGAAACTAAAACAAAAAAGCTATACACTTATGTCACCACTCTAATTCTCCATTTGTAGATGTAAAGGGATAGGAATTGAACTATCATTGTAAAAGGGATGACCATATTAACTGCATTTTCTACCCACTCTTGCAGCATGTAGACAAGTGGTCCTTTGATGTATTTGCACTAAACAATGCCAGTGGGGATCACATGCTGAAATTCTTTTTGTATGAACTTCTCACACACTGTCATCTGATCATTTCAAGGCCAGTAGTGAGAAGATGGGTGTCTTCCACTCCCTCCTCTCATCCTGCTTTGTTCCATTCAAAATGCAGTTTTAGTGCTATTTGAAGGCTTCATGGACACTGCACTTACCCCAGTAAGCAAGACCAAATGTTATTTAAGTAGTACTTCTAATTGTGATGGAACACTGTGAAGTAGGCAGGGTTCCAAATGGGCTTACCCGGAAATCCATGGAAAACATTACATTACATCCTGTGGGAACAATGGTGTAATTCTCCTGAGATTCACAGGACTCTCAAAGCACGCAGGCAAAAGAGGAGAGCTTGGATTGTTACACATGTTTGCAGATACAAATGCTATGTATCTTTTCCTCCAGCTTTGAACAGGCTTAAATTTGGATGACAGAAACACTGCTCTCAGATCTTGACCGTTCTCGCCACCCGAATACTTCTCTGTTCTGCTATTGACACTTCCACTGTACGGGGGTCCCCGCTCACTTTGGCTGGAAAGGGTTTACAGATCTCTGGCTCCTGTACTTCTTCAGGAACTGCTTGTGCCTGATGAGAAATGTTTGAAGAAGGTAACTGGTCAGAACTGCATCCTCCCCTGAATTGTACCCAGTATGAGAACAACAGTGCTCCTCTAACTATGGAAATATGAGCGTTAGGGTATTTGCCATTTGAGCAGATGAAACTGGAGAACCCATGTTGCCAGTTGCATACTTTGCAGCTGACACCAGCTGCGTAGTCTCCTCTCTAGAAATCCCCTGAATTGCATTTGCTTGAGTGTGCGCAGTTCTACTCTTGGAGTCAGAAAAGCATGGCAAGCCTATAGGATGGGCAGGCTGGATTTCGCCATGAAAAGCCAGAGGTTTGTTAAATGATACTCCTCTTAGTAGAGTATCTCAGTCTTGCTATATGATGTGTTTCATTAGAAAATCTTGAATATGAATAGCAAAGCAGAGGTAGATTGCAGCGGGTTGGTTGTGAGGGGGACACACAGACACTTGTGGCCTAATTAGAAATTTTTCTCTGGGGGCAATCAATCAAGTGCTGTCTGTTACTTTTCATATTGCATGTGTCTTCCAGGTGGCACTTCATAGCATACTTATATGTGTGTGTTTAGGTATGGGAATGATTCATCCATAATGTAATTAGGGATGGGAAGGCCAGTTTGAGGAAGTAACCTGGATTCACTCTCTCTCTCAAGTGCCTGTTTCAGATGTAATTTGTTTCTGAGGTACAAACTGCTCTTTGGGACTTCTTATCAAAATGCTCCCCTCCGAATGCTAGCTATTAAAGGTGATTTGTTGTTTGTAATTCTGTGCTGCTTTCCTCAGATCCCCATTTCTGCCCTGGTGTCCTTTGTGGAAGCTCTGGAGGTGAGCTACAGCCAACAAAATAATCCTTATCACAACTGAATGCATGCTGCAGATGTGACGGTCCATTACCTCCTTCTCAAGACAGGCATAGCAGTAAGTACAGGAGTGGGCATCCCAAATACATAATGAGATGGCAACAGTTTTTGCTCATTAAGGAGATTATGATTATCTACAGTAGAACCCGTTTGCACTGTAGACAAACTTCATTTGATATGGCTGTGCTAATGAAAGTAGAGACTTAGGATTATTTAGAAATAGAAGGTAGGTGAAGATGTGGATAACTCTTTTAAGAGTGACCTAAAACAGGATGAATGAGAAACCCAAGCTTAGTTCTCTGCCAGAGATCCTAGGTGATTCTGCCACCTCACTTTTGTTGGAACTCATTTCACCTAATGTGAAGAAGCAAATTGTCCAAGCTTTCTTAAGAGAGCAAGGCAGTACCTCTAAAGGACAATTCATTCCACGTATCTGTGGATGACAAGAGCCATGCTCTGACGATGCTGATCTCCATCCAGTCTCTACAGCAAAACCAGCTGAACTGGTTTACACAGAAACTTACAGACAGCTGACGTCTGACAACAGTGACAAGAACTGATAGAAGGCTTAAACAAAAATACCTAGCACACAATATGTCCCCCCAGTGGCTGTCGAGACAAACAACAGAATTATCTTTGAAGCCCAGAGAAATTGAAGGTAGACAGATTCCAGAATGGTGATCAGACATTGCAGTTTGGGTTCAGCTGGCAGCTGAAGTTGCCAACCCACTCAGTGGGGAGAATAAATCATAGGGAGCACTAAATGTGTTCAGGATACCTATGTATCTCATTCTCTTCCTCTTCTTACTCCTGGTTACTGCTGCAGACAGAAAAAGGATCCTGTGTGGCAGCTGTTTTTCACCTATTGTTCACGTCACCATTTCCCAGCTTCTAATTTGCCCTTGGCCCTTGCATTGACAGAAGCACAGGGGCAAAGGCATCGCTGAAAAGGAGGTTCGTCTGTTCAATATTTTGCACTGTTCTCTCTTGTTACACCATGGCAATTCACGGGTTGCTCTCTTTATGGCTGGTACTTGAATACATGCAATTCTATGATATTGTGCTTTATTTCACTGAGGTCCCTTCACTAACAACTGCAGAAACAGCCAAATAAGCACTTCCAGGTACAGGGAGTCTTCACAGTGCAGAGCACATGCGTGAACCCAGATCAGCAGAGGTTGAGGCTCTTACTGCAGCTCCTGCCTTCTTGAACACTTGATTGTTCCAAGCTCTGTAACTGGGAACTGTTGAAGAAAAGGATGAGGGAAACCCGTGGTTTCATGTGATTCGGCCCAACCAAATTCCAACACTGTTTCTGATGCCACGAGTACCTTAGAGTGCTATGTGAAATCACCATACAAGTTGAGAGACAACATCACTCATGGTAATACTTGTCTCCCCCTGTATGTTGATGATGCCTTTTTCTGTGCAGCTTGGTGAGAAACCTGAAGAAATGCTGCCACCAGCGTGTACTATGAGATGGAACATGGGACAGAGAAGTGCAAGCTACCAAGGTGTCGTGCAGCTCCTGCTCTGTCTTTTAGGTCAGTTTCAGCAACTGCAGTGCTGCTCACGCTCGGGAACAACATTTTGTGCATATGTTCTGCCTTTCTGCAGTCCCTTAATTGCCACAGTAATGTTGCTTTCAATTCTGAGGCCAGACCGAGATGCTCTTCTCTGAGGAGTAACATGCTCGAGTGCCTCCTGTAAACATGTCCTGATTCTCCAGTGAATGTCTCACTGCACCTCTGAATTGCAATGTTTACTAAAGACATATTTGGAAGGAGTCAGGCCCTATCTCTCTCAAGACCTGATTCAGACTGCCCGATTCTGATTAAGTTGTGTCAGTTGCTCCTCATTGTGTCTGAAGCAAATAGGAGTTAGGTCAAATTTGCAACTAATACTCTGCATACTCAAAACCTCCTGTGAGATCCAAAATTGGTAACTGCTGCTTTTAGGGCCATTAGTTAATGAAAATGCACTGAAGGCTGTAGTCAGTAAGAATAATACAATGTTGAGTAATGCAAATTGCATGATAATGGTGAGCAAATGGATCCCCTTTTTCTCCTCAAACCGTTTCACTTGGGACTATTCTGCTCTGAAAAGTCACTGAATCGAAACAGCTGCCCAAGTGCAGCAGCGCTCCTGCCTGTGTGTGTTCAGAACGGCCTTTTTCCACCTTGCTGCTTCTGCGGTCTGTGAGCAATTTGGCTGCAACTCATCTGTGAATGAGTGAGTGCTATTTCATTCTAGGCCATGTTACCATGGTGCTGAATGCGGTTTCATATTTTGTCTCTGAGCACAATAAACCTAGGCAAGTGTTAAAAAAGAGAGAACTGGAAGGACATGAAAATACATGAGTAAGCGCTAGAATAATTCGGATTTTTTTGCTCTAAGAGGGAGAGAGGTAATGTAGCAGATATAAAGAAAAAAAAGAAACCCAAACAACAAAATAAACCCCCATAAACCAAACCAAACCAAAAAGCCCCAGTGTTTTTACTTATATACAGAGCAAAGTTGATATGTAGTCACTGAGGTGCACCAAGACTGTGAGTTTAGTGTGTTCCCTGGTTTGCTGCAAGCCCTGGGCTCCAGCAACCTGTGCTGGATACCTGCCAGTCCTCTCCATGGCTCCATGTGGGAGCAAATTAAACAGTGTTGTTGATTAGAAACCAAGGTGTAAAAAAAATAGTTGACACCATGGCACACTCCCTACTGGCTGTGGGGTTAAAGGTCTTAAAACCAGAGGAGCTCAGGCTATCACAGAGGTATTTTTGCAGTAGAACCAGTTTTCACAGCAAAGCTCCACTTCCATGTTTTATTCCTACCATTAAGATGAAGCTTTTTTCCCATGTGTCTCATGAACTAGAGATGTGATGCTGCTTTTGTGCATATTTGCAAAGAACACTCGCATTTGAATGCTCTCATACTTCTTCTTTGATCAGTAAGACCCAGGAAAAACGTAGGAGGGTGAGACCATGGCTTGTATTCTACCAAAGATAGTAGGGATGCAAGCTGAGGGGAAAACAAGCTCTCTATTTTCTTTTTATACATGCCCTTTGCTATTCTGGATACCAAAACTAGCAATAGGCAAGTGCACGTGGGAGATAAACAGGGTGATTTTCTATGAGGTATTGGGTCAGGAAAACAATTTCAGTGTTCTGGAAGATCATCAGTCAGACCCAACCCTGAGCCTTCTCTTCTCCCAGCTGCGCGGTGGCAGTTCCCTCAGCCTGCCTTTGTATGCCATGTGCCCCAGCCCCTCACCATCTCAAAAGCACTGGGCTGGGCCTGCACTGCATATGTCAGTGTCTTTCCTGTCCTGGGGAGGCCAGAATGGGACACAGGAGTCTGCATGCAGTCTCAAAAGTGCCAAATGAGAGAGGAGATCATTTTTTGTTTGTTAAATTGTTTTTTCTTAGTTTTTTTTAATTGGGTTTATTGGTTTTTAAAATGGTTTTATTGTTTTTTTCTTGTTTTTTTAATTGTTTATTGGCCAATTTTGCAAGAACTTCGTCCTGTCAGAATTGAAGTCTTCTGCTTCTCCAAAGGAAGAGCTGTCTCTCCATCTTCTTGGATGACCTGTTGCTATTCTCTGTGCACTGCCAGGGTGTGTCTCGCTTCGCCTTCACACACCATTAAGTAGCTGAGGTGAAAGCTAGCTGAGGATAGCCTCCCCCCTCTGGCTTTCTCATCCTCAGACTGAAAAAATGCCACCTCCAGGCCCAAATAACCTCGGTGGTGCTCCAGGGGACTCCAACAGGTTTCGACAGTCTCCAGTGGTCTCCAGTGGTCTTTGGTGGTCTCCAGCAGGCTCCAATGGACTCCTCCTGGTGATATGGTGCTGCCGGCCATATCACCCTCTCCACAGGGCTGAGAGCAGACAAAATGCTCTCTCTTCCTGGCGGGGGTGGGTGGGTAAGTAAAGCAGGGCTCATCTGTGGCATGACAGCTGGGTGATCTTCCTGATGAGCCTGCTGGATGTCGGATGTCAGTGTGGACGGTTCACTTATGGCTAGGGTCAGCTGCAGGGGAGGCACTGCTTGTTGGGAGCTGGCTGTTTGGAGAGTTCCTGAGAGCCGCCGGCGGTCCTGTGGTGCTTTGGGCACCATGGTGTTGGAGGCACCCCGGCCATGGTGGTAGAGTGTCCCGTCACCCCTGTGGGAGGTAGATCCACCTCCATGGGCCCATCCCTGTTCTGTGGTGGGTTGACCTCCATGGGCTCAATGTCACTGCTAGGGTGAGTGCCAGCCACCGCTCACCTGCCATATGTGCTGCTCCTCCCATCAGCCTGCTTCCATTACTGGGGACATGGAGGCACCCTCAGTGGTTCTAAGAACCTCTTCTTGCTCGTCCCACTCAATGTGGGCACTTGCCTCGCTTTGTTGGGTCCCCCTTTACCAAGCACACTTGATGTCAGAATCTCTAGCGGCTCAGTGAGCTGTGGGCCAGCTGCAGGGGTGCCTGCTTGTGTAACAGAAGGCTGGCAACATCGCCAATGGATGTTGCTGTGTCTTGAACAGTGGCCCATAAGGCCATGAAAGCCCCTTTCCCAGGGGGCCATTTCGCTTGCCAGAGAGACAGGCTGCCCCTCGGGCACTGGGACTGCCCTCCAGCTCCCCTCATGTGCCCTGGGCTCCAGACCCCTCCTCACAGCAGGCCTGGGGTCCCCTCAATGGGGCAGTGGCCACAGTGTCCCAGGAGGGTTGGCAATTCTCCATTACCCTCCAACCACTTGGCTCCCTGCAAGTGGCATCGTCCACACAACCAACAGTAGCAGAGAGGGGCAGAGGGGAGGAGAGGGCCTGGCATCCTCCGGGCTGCTGCACAGCAGCAATGGGGCGAGCCCATTGTAGGGGTCCTTGGGGTCTGGAGGTGGGGTTTTCAGTCTGAGGACGGGAAGGCCCACAGGGGATTCCGAGTTCTTGCCTGGTGGCTGAGGATGGAGGCAGACCCGCCCTGGCATTGCACAAAGAATAGCTGCAGATCAGTCATGACTCTAGGCAAGCATGCAGGACCAATTTGATCTTGGCTACGGGCTCTTCAGAGGAATGCTTAGGGTGAAGGGTGTGTAGGTACTTCTCCCCCATCAGTTGATTCCCATGGACCTCAGGCAGCATAAAAGCTGTTGAGAGCACAGCATCACTTAAGGAGTAAAGGGAGGTGTTCTTCTTTCCTCCACAGCGACTCAAAGAAAAACAGTCTGCAAAAAGAAATCTTGCTGACTGTCGTTGAAATAGGAAAAACTAAGCTGTCTGTGAAGGTGTTTCTGGTGACAGCTTGCTGTGCCTGTGCTGCCACAGTGACAGCACATCCCAGTGTGCCCCCTTCTCCTGTGTCATTCCAGTTGTCTGCTTTCATGGCATTGTATAGATACAGAAGGCAATACCGATTTTTAAACTATCCACTGGTGTCATGGGGGAAGGTGTCATCTCCCCGCTCTTTAATAGTTTCCTTTATCCCTTTGGCTCGTGCTTCTCTGTCAAAGCCACTCTGCACACCACATCTTTAGAGGATTGTTTGTCTTTTCTTTGGGTTAGATTTTTACTAGCTTTTAGGTGAAAGAGAGAGATGGTGCAGGTGGGGAAGAGGTGCTGACAAGCACTGCTTTCATGTAATGAAAACCATTCTGGATGATGGAGATCTCAGGATACCTTTTCAATATTGGCATACTTGTTGCCATGATCCTGCATGACCAGGAATAAAATATGAGATAGGTTCAGCTAGTACTGGTCAGAGGGCAGACATTTTCTTGGCCTGAGTTGACACGCAAGTTATCTTTATTGGAAAATGTTCTGATATGACCATGCCTGTGAACACTTAGCCCACTGCAGCTGTGACTCTCCGGAGGCAATTAACTCAAGTGCGTATCTGCCTCTATCAGCTTGACATAGCTGATAGATTATAGAGGTATAATACTCCTTCCTTTTTCATTGGATTTCATTATTTCTTCTTTTCTTGGGTACAATTTTAGGCTATGTATTTTTTAAAGACTTGGATATTTTTTCTTGAGTCAAGTTATTTAATAAATCACTCAGGACAATTACAATTTGAGTGAATTAACTTTGGTTCTTCATGAACTTCTTCCTGAATACAAAACTGGGTTGGAATCATTGGGAATAACAGAGGAGAAGATATTGCAGAAATACCAGGGGGATCTCTGACTTCATAATCCCACTGGTCACTCTAGAAGTGAGAGCTGAATTTGCCTGCCTCTACACCATATATCAATAATAATAACAATAATCTTTATAAAGCCTATGGAATGAGTGCTGTACTTTTGCACAGTTTCACAGCAATGTGTGGACATTTGAAAGCAGTGCAGCCTCTTCTTTTACCTCATTTCTTCTTTGAGATTGTAAAATAAATTTTCTTAAAGGTAAAGGAGGTGAAACTATTTCAGTTTACTTACTTTTCCTCTGCTTTTATATACTATGCTTCTCTGATATAAAGGTGTTAGACCAGATTAAAGACAGATCACTCTGAAGGTATGTCTTGTAAAACATTCACAGGCTTTTGTGCATTATTAGCGTCATTAAATATAGTCCAGTGGTACCTCACTGGAAACATGTCTTGCAAACAGTTTCTGGGGACTATTTAGCCAGGGCTGGTATGCAGCATGCAGACTGCTCCATAGTGTGTTGTGTAGACTTTGAAGACAATTGCAGAAACAAAGTGCTAAAGCTGGTCAGGGCAAAAATTAACAGTTGTGTGTATCCCAGGCTCCAATCTGACTGAGGAGCAAAACCAATAAATGGATAAATATCTATCTTCACTTCTCTCTGTAATGTGTTTCAGCCTTATCTCAGCCTGGCAACAAAGGCACAAACTTGTCATCCTCTAGCATATGTCTTTTGAGATTTAGTGTCATGCATTACCTATGTCCAGTAAATTATCTATTTCCACATGCCTTTCAGAGTCACCTGCTATTGTGGTGCCTGATGTTTGAAGTGACAAATAAGAACACTTCAGTATTAAAATATTTTCTTTTTTAATGTCTCTGAAGTATTTTTTCTCTCTGTTTCAGAGGAAACTATTTTCTGAAATATGTGCAGAGGTCAGAAAATGTGCATATTCCAGATTTACATCTATAAAAGGGAGACTAGAATTTTTGTGCTTGTGACCATATGTACATGCTGGCACTAAAGTCAGTGACTCATTCGCCTGAGCTGAGCCCTTTTCTTTTGTATTCCTACCGTAATAAGCTACGCGCAAAGTATCCCATGCAGACCGTTATGATGGAGTTGCTGTCATGGATGCCTATCAATATAAACAAATCAGATATTATAATTCAATGAAATTTATTTCAGGTAAGGTCAACTCAACTCCAATGAACATTAATTAATCACAGGTTCAGGATGCCAGGCGGGAGCTATCACTGCACAGCCGACTTAAGAATTCCTCTTAGACTGAGGATCCGAACTGCGCAGTCACTCACCGAAGAAGATGAGAGCTCTCAACCTGAGGCGGCATCCTGACCTAAGGGGAGAGTCCCTCACTGCAGACCTGCCGCTCCGAGGAGGACCCAGCTCCATAGACACCCGGCAGGGCTCCGTTTATACCCTAAACAAATCTGATCGGTGGTCATAGATGGTCACGGCCATTTCCTGCTGGCCGAGGGCTCTGTCTGTCAGCCAGCAAGGGCACGAAAGTAAGGGTGCGAAAATAAAGTAAGGGCGTGAAAAGCAGCAGCGGCTGCTCTGCTTCAATAGCCAGAAAGCCCCAGTCTCCGTAAGGGCGGGTTGTCCCTGCCACAGTTGCGCTCCCAGAGGACGTAGTGAAGTGTCTGCTGTTTGTCAGGAATAATCCCGTTCACTAATTTTTCCCTGCAGCCAAATGATAAGTGGCACTTGGTTTAGGATATAATGTGGCACAATAAGAAACCATTCTTCCGCTACCAGGAACAAGGGACTCGCAGGACTGTGTGCTGACAGTGACATTTCAACTTTCTTTGCCTTGTTAGAATGCTTTTTTAAAATTTTTTCTTTTTTTTTTTTTCTTTTTCTTAGTTTCCACCCCACCTCCCCTGCAGGATACAACCCATCTCAATGTGCATAGATTAATGTAGTTTGAAAATGAGCTCTAGAGGTCATCGATCCTAACCTCCAGCTCACAGCAGGGCTAGATTCTAAGATGCATAGTATGTTCACACATGGTAAAGGTAGGGGACATTTTCCTGTTTCCAGAATTTGCTCACCTCAATATCTTATCCTTATTCTAGTGTACATAGCTGTTCAGTTCATCACTTTCACAATATTTATGCAAGGAACGTGGACGTGCTGGGATTCAAGACTTTTTGGTTTCAGAAGGCATGTTGGGGCCATTGGTTTAATTCTTCACTGGAATGAAGACAAAGATTTATGAAAGAATCATACCACAAAACAGAAAAAACACCTCATTTATCTTGTTAACTAGTTACTTGCAATGTGGAGAAAGTACCTTTTTTCAAATTTAAATCTGTAGAGTGGTAGTTTGTTCTAGTCTCAAAGGAAAGAAACAATTGTCCAGTTTATCTTTACAAGGTTCATTTGCCTTTGTCATGCTCCCTGTTATTTGCAAGCTCTCCCAACAGTTTTGTTCCAAGCTTCTTTTTTCTTCTATTTTCTTTTCAATTAAAAAATCTTCTTTTCCTCTAATCATATTCAGTGCCTGAAAGCTCTTTAGTTTTCCTGTTATTTTGTTTCTCAGGATGATGCCTTGGAACAAATTCGTTATACGTGACCATATGAACTAGAATATTTTGGGTTCTCTCATAGACATAATGTTGAAAGAGAATATGGATTTACTCTGAGGATTTGTATACAAGCAAGATGTGTAGGAACAACTTCCAAGAACTGACACACTTTTTGCCTATTTCATTCCTTCCTTTATTTAACTCAGTTTTTCAGCTGTGATTATTACTTTCTTTGGCATTATTTTCTGATTAATCTCTATAATTACTAGGAATAAAATTTCTTTGTAAATCCAGACAATGAGGTGCAAATGGTAAAGCTTAAGAGTTCTTTCTCTGATACTGTCAAGAATTACAGGAGAATATTTCCTGCAGCAGACCTTAAAACTGCAGAAGTGCAGGACTTCTCTTACATCAGTTTGTACCAAAGGGAAGTGAGATCCTCCTCTCCTCCAGTCTATTGTGATTAATAAGCAGATCATCTTGAGATCTGAAAATGATAACTACTGTTATGGGCAGCACAAACAAAGTTAGTTCTTGTTTCTGTTTGAATAGTCACTTGAGTGCTTATTAGAATATAGGTATCCTGTAACACGTTTCTGTATCCCAAACAGATGTCATTTGCAATGAAAGCATCATGGACAGTGTCTAGCAGCAAAGTTCCAGTGAATTGACTGAATTCACACTTTTCTTTGGAAAGCCTCTAATTAAGGAATACTCCTAAAAGAGGTTATTGATCATGGATTTTATGCATATTATTATCCTCCTTTAATTTTCAAGACATAAAATCTATTTTACAGTATAAAGAATATATTTGGCATCTAACTGTTGGCTTTGGCAGAGACAGAAAATAAGGATTAGTTGCAGAATGAGAAAACCACCTTGGAAGATAATGATTTTAAATATAATTCAACAAAAGAGGATAAAATTTACTGCCTTACAAACCTTACCAGCTCGTTTTCAATTTATCATGGCTTGTACAAGATGGCCATAAGGACTTGACAGTTGTGCAATTTTATGTCACAGCACTGCATGTATTTTGTTTTTGACTATATGAAATGAATTAATACAGCCAACTCATTGACACCCCTCACAGGGGGAGTGACAAGCAGCAATGCTCTGAGGATATATTGGCACCTCTTCAAAAGCCCTCTCAGTACACCAGGCTACCAAGCAGTTAGGCTAAATTTAGGGAATGTCAATACCTCAGCCTTCAATGTGTAAACTAGCTGGCAGCCTGCAAAAGTTCCCTTGCATTCAGAAGAAACACAACTCATTCTTGCTTTCCTTTCATAGAGGCTGAACTACCACAGCTGACTGACACTTCGACTATATCCGAGTTCATTTGACATCTGTTTTTAATCTTTCTTCACTGCACAAACATATTAATCGTGTTTGCACTTGTGCACTTTCTGTAAACAAAAATGAAGAATAAATTCAATGGGGGAGAAGATGTTACACAGAGGTGGAATGAGTTATTAAGCGAATCAATGGCAAGCTTACTCTCACCGATAAAGAAAAAATATAGTAAGGTTCATCTCTCAACAAGACAGAGATGAAGCAGCTGGTCCCTACCCAAGCTATTTCTTTCCCAGTTACAGATGTGTCTTTGCGTGTGCTGGTACAGAAGGGTTAACTGGAGCAAACAAGCAGCAAACATTTCTTTTTTGTTACTAGTATTAGTAATTGTGACTTGGGATGTGTGGAGTCACTTTTTGAGGGGTTCTTGCATGCAGTCCCAGCATGTTTGCTTACTATTTCACTGTTAACACCCTAACTGAAAATTCCAGAATGGTTGGTTATTTCAGCATCTGCTGCAAATTAAACAGCTGTCACCTACATGTGCCCCAATCACATAACTCAATACTCTTGAGAAAAAAAAGTTTTCATTATTGATGCAGGGAAAAAATGTAGCTGGCACTGGATGGTGTACGGTAAGCCATGTTCCAGCCCAGAGCAAACTTGGATGGCTAATTTTATGTCCCAATGAAAAACAAAGAAAAGAAAAGAAAGAAAAGATGCAAATTGACTAAAGGAATGTGAACCGTACCCACAATAATAATATTACAAATTACAACCACAATGATTTGGAAGGGGTTTTGGTTTTAATTGTTTGGGTTTTTTTTTGTTACACTTTGTTTATGCATTTAAACAGAAACTCTTTATGTTCTTAGCATTTAATATCAATTGTGTTCTTAGAGTAGGTTGGAGTGGGTTACACTGAAAGAGGACACTAGATTACCGTGTGTCTTCTGAACATAAAAATATTTTTACACTACTGAAATTATAGAAAATCCAAGCAAATACAAAGGTTTCCTTTAGAGATGTAAACATGACTCCACATCATGGACAGATGATATCGTAATAGGCAAAAACAGTGTTTTTAAGTGTGCTGAATCTATGCAGTTACGTCAACACAGCCAAAAGCCTCACTGAGAGGAAAACTGTCTAATCAAGGTAAGGAGTATGTTCCACATAAGATTTCTCCGTTGCCTCCCAACAAAAACCCAACCAAGATGCCTGGAAAACTCTTAACCTTGCATAGATATAAATTTTCTTGAGGCTACAAAAGCTGCCTTCTTTACACAGTGATAAAAATTTCAGCCAACGTTGGAGCCCTTTCTATGCTAAGATGTGACTGAACGGGCTGTCTGTGGTGATGCTACTGGTCAGTTCCCAGGAAGCCAAACTTTTTGATTGAAGCATATCCTTCCTAGCTCATCAGAGCTGTGCACAAAAACCCAGAACACAATTTGTCTGAATAAAGTGAGCTTTCCTCTGGTTAAATATTTTATTTTCTACTTTGCCAAAGTCTCTCACACAG